>JABCKL010016733.1:376179-417820 GCA_018851305.1 Calocybe cyanea
TGCGATACTCACCATGTCATTCCAGGCTGCCACGATAGATTCCATATAGAGGTAGCTTGGGAAAAAAGCGACGATGCCATCTGGGACGATTTTGCTATATTCGATGAGTATACTCCCAAAATTTCGAACTACAGCAGGATCGTTTCTGACTTCGAAACGTGAGCTAATAGCTACTTGATCACTCCCACGAGTTATCACCTGAAAAATTTGGTGAGTATCTTTGCAACAAGTAAGTACACGCAAGAGCGTACAAGTGGCAGGAAAGCGTTTCGCGTCAGCGTCATCGGATATGTTTCTTGTACGACGGGAGTAAATTGCAGCATTTTGGGGTACATATCGAGCGGTGAGATGGTTCCCGATGTTATAACAACACTACTGAAACGTTCAAAAACTGGCTTAATAGCAAGAGATGGATCAAGACAGCTATATTTCAAAAAGGTGAGTAGTCAACGAAACCACACCACACGGGAAAGACAGACGTGAAATGGAATACTGGGTTGGGAACAGTGGCATTGTCCGTCTCAAATGGCTCCAAGATGAGAAGGAAGCCTGTAATGGTGTGAGAGATATGTAAGAAGAGGGGTGAGATGGAAGCCAGACCTTTCTCGTATGTCGATACTAGTGTCGCAAAGCTCGCAACCTTTTGAAGGGCAGAATACTCATCTAGTCGGCTTATCTGTAGGGTGCGGATCAAAGATTGCAATCGCTCGGCACAAAATCTACGTAGTATCGGTCAGTCGCACGAAATCGACAGGCTTGCTCAAGATTACCTTAGCGGTCGTCGTTCGATATACGTTATATCTTTTAAATGCTGGAGAAACGACAAAGGCGTCTCAGCTACGACGTGAAGCACTCTCATACGGGTCTACAAGCAGAAGATCAACAAAACGCCATATGACTGAAAAAACAACGACCTTCAGATACTCGACGAAACGCTTGAGGAATGCGACGAAGTGCTCTGCTTTCCGAATGTTGCCAGGGACGGCCTCCGTGAGCAAATCATCAGGAAGAACTGACGCAAAGTAAGCGAAATGCTGAATCGGGATAAGCAACGGATAGCTTACGCGGATTTGCCATAAAGTTATCTGTATCTTCAACGGCATCTCTCAAACCTTCTACGAGCTTTGCATATTCATCCTGTAGCTTTGCAGCATCGGTCGTTTTAATTCTACGTGGAAGGGATGTGTTGGCGAGATTATACTGCTGCATGAAAACTTTCAACTTACTCCTGAATCTTTTCGCCAAGTTTACCTACGCTCCGCGTAGCAGAGTCGAGCATAGGCCGTGTAAGATCAATGCTAAGAGACTCTATGCAAACGTTATCTTGCAAAGAGATATTTTAGATTTGTTGGAATGTTCGATATGGCTCGAAATACCAATATTGTGAGCTTCGTCAAATACAACGATAGCATCTTTTGTTATTTCTTTCGAAACTTGTTCGGCAACTTTGGGGTCTAGTAAATAATGGAAGGAATATATGATAACATCTACGAAAGGCATCTATATAATATTAACATTTTGATCTTGCATGATCCAAACTATACGTACCATTCGACGAACGGTAAAGTATGGGCAAACTCCTCTTTCTCTGCCGTATTTGAGAACATCTGCCAATGTCCATATCCCAGGCGGTATCAGGCTTCCAGGTTCTAATGCTCCTAAATTCTAAAAATGCTTAAGTCAATCAAATGATATAAGTTGCGTAGATTCACCTCATGCCAATCGCAAAGGTCCACAGAGCCAGGATTTGTCCTCCCCTTCTCGCAAACTGCGGAATTGGTGAGATCTCGGCATCTTGCATCCACAACTTTACCCTTTTTCTCCTTTGAGACCTGGAAGCAGTGAGGAGCGCAGTGGTAGCAAAGAATGGAGAGAATTACTTCAGGGTGGATGCAAAGGTTCTTTCGACTGGTTAAACCGAGCCCTGTGTAATTTCTTTCTTTCTCTCTCTGATCGTCAGATTCCGCCTGTGATATCCGGTATTCCATTAGACGTTTGAGTTCCGCCAATGCCTTCTCGATTTCAGGAACCGTTCGCGAACAATAGATGAGCTTTCGGCGCGTTGGATGAAACTGTAGAGACATAAGATTAAAAATTAATAGCCCAAAAATACTGACTTGCTGGTACGAAATAATTAAAGACAGTAAAGAGACTGTCTTCCCGGTCCCCGATGGCATTTCCAAAACACAATGTCCCTGTCCCTGACTGAGTCGACCATCGAATACACCAATCACCAAAATGTACCGTAGAATCCAATGTTCTCTTCAAGTCGCACATATAGGCATATTGTTCTGCAGATGCTCGTAATAAAATATATCGGCCTCGGGAATCAAGCTCGTACCAGGATAGATTTTGTCATAAGGAAATATTATCTGCGCGATATGAGGAGCACTGCATTGAGTCGTAACTATTTCGACGTACAGGGAGGTTATCAATATAGAACTTCATTATATGCTCGTCGTCCGAGACACGAACACCAATGTTTGCGGCTCGATGAAGCGAGGCAGTCTTAGACTTTCCGTTAGCTACTTTCGGCATGTAAGCATCACATGATTTACGTTTCACTTGTTTTGTCTGACTCTTAAATCTAGGGCTAGGATACGATGTACGTGGTTCAATATAATAGCAACGGTTTTGTAGTGAATTTTCAATGGTAGCGATTATTGAATAAATGTCTATTGAGAAGGAACAACGGAAAGGAAAAAAGCAAGCAGCTAATTGCTGTCAGGCGCAAAAGGTTGGAAACCCTGTTGGATGGATGAAATAGTATCGGCTTCCCTGATAGCTGATGAGTATATATTACGGATATTTGGAAGGCTCGCTTACCCTTGGCCCAAAGTACCATAACCGTCGTTTGGAGATATACCAGTGGTATCCGATGTAGGACTTTGAGTATTTTGATCGTTGTTCGGAGAAATAGCCGTTCCTTCAATTGTTGTGAGGTTAGGTTGCGACCACTATTATCCTTCGATCAGCCCTACCCTTAATCGATAACGAAATGTAAAGTGATCACCTGGTAATGAATAGCTCCTAGTAATCCATTCTGAAAAGTAGCTGCACGTTGCAAAGTGAGATATTTACTCAGAACGAGCGGATATCTCTTTACATTTGATCCATTCTTTATAGATTTCATCACGCTCTTCATTAGTGACCGTCGCGGGTTGAGTAACGTTTGTAGTGTTGACTAACGAATCATCATGTTAGGATACATGACATGTACCACAAATCGAGCGTACCTTGATCAGGACCAAAAGGTGCCGTTGTAAGGTTAAAAGGCACGAAAAATGGGAGATTCTCGGACGTCACTACGCCGAAAGCGATTAGAAGTACCGGTTTCTTAAATCTATACGTGTAGACTCGAGTTAGCATAAAGTGAACTGTCAGGTGAAGGCGCAAAGGCATTTCACAATTTCGAAAGAGTGCCCTGTCGCTCAAGCCATTGCAACCCAATGAGAAGTGTTTTATTCACGAAGGGCAGATCCTCGTCAATTTCGGCGTTTGAGTAGTCTTCCTGGTCTGGAAACAGCTGAGCTGATGTAAAGCCAATGGTATCGATATTGAGGATATCCTCGCTATCCACACCAGCCGACCCATCAAATGCTGGTCCAAGGCTTGGACGTCCTACGTTTGACTGGCGTTTAGCGGCTATGAGAAAGATCAGCTGTTAAAATTCGAGAATAACGGCACTGAAATAGAGGTTCACGAGATGCTGTCCAGCGCCCTCTAATCTTTGTCCCATCGGAAAGTCGACCTGCGCGCCTCTGACGTTCTCTTTCTCTCTTCCACGCTGCTTTTCGTTCGTCCAAAAGGCTTTTCTTGCTCAAGGACATGGTCTGGCTTCGACGACGCGCTCCCGGGGCAGGTGACCCCTGGGGAGGAGGAGGGGACGGCGGGGTAGCCCGAGGAAATAGTTTCGGACAGTCGGTGCAGAAAAAGCCCTGGGCACTGTTGGTAATCTGAGTTTCTATTTTCCACTTTGAGACGACTTAGGGAGCCCCGACTAACCCAGAGGACACAACATGGTTAGGGTCAGCCTTCTTCACGACTTCCGCCAGGGTTGAGTGCCAGCGAGTAATATTCCGAGCTTCGCATCCAGCTGACGTTGAGATAGTGGAGTTGCATCTATATCCTCGATGAGAAATCCGAAATTCGCTATTAACTCAGTTCAGTAGCATACCGAGGGTCATTTGCCAACTCCCTGAAAGGATCAGCAATTGTTTAGAGATGGGGCTAGTTTGTACACGTCCACAACTCACCAAGAGAAGACATTAGTATGGTTAGAATATCGTGATGCTATTCGGGTCGTATAATTACTGAACGCCTCAATGAGCGTCTCGTTGGTGAAGAACTGATCATGCTCCTGGGTGCCGTTAAGATTGCGCACATAGAAGTCCATTCCGCCTGCCAAGTGTTCGGTTTATGCCGCCAAATTCACTGATAAAGAGGGAGACTGACCATAATCGTTGCTCAAGTAATTAGGTGGCAAAGTTTGATTATTCCCGTTTGCACCCTGTAGTTGCCGTACCAGAATCGGATTTGCACCTGGAGGTAAAGGTTGGTCTCTTTGTCGAGCAGGGTTCCAGTTATTCGTTAAAGAAAGTAGGACGAAAAGGCCGTGCTTCTGGGCCAACTCGATAACTTTGTCCAGCCTTTGGAGTCCGTTCGGCCCTTCGTTGATCACAAGTTTACCGTCCTGAACCGTTTGGAACCAGGTCCCGTTATAATTCTCGGGAACAATGTCAATGTCTGTCTCAAAAAAAGATGTGAATCATGGGCAGTCAGCCTGCGGCCTGAAAACCGAGACCGACCGTTAAATGCCCAGGTTCTGACGACCGTGAAATTCGCTCTTTTGATAGCAGCGAGCGTATCATCGATGTCTTTCTCATTGTTCAAGGCAGCGAGCCAATATGCCGTGGTTCCAACGAATTTAAAGGCACTAGAGCCGAAAGCCACGCGTCTATAAGTGTGTAGCTTATGAGACCAAGAGAAAACACCGACCTCCCATTGACAAAAAATTGACCATTATGAATTGTTACGAAGGGAGTGTTGGGAGGACTATTATTCCTCTTGGATTCCCGAACGACATGAGAGGTGACTGTCGATGCCCCAAGAACAGCGAGGAAAAGCAGCCAGTGTATGAGGACCATGGCAGCCTCAGGGTCTACGGGCAGGGGGAATGGAGATTGGAAGGAAGCTCGCTTGCTATAAAATACATGGGGTGCGTTTTATCACCGTGTTTTCCACGTGCCTAGCTTATCGATTGGTTTATGCATCAAAAGCTCCTAGAACATATTGGGATAGGTACACGGTAGTCCAGTTCCACGGTTCGGTGATAAATTGCAGTGTATGGTATGCGAAAAGAACCGCCATGCCCGGAGATCGTTCTGTATAATCATATAATGATGATGGAATTATGATGGGAATTATGGTCTACAGGGCCGGTTCGATCACCTGACATAAACTCGAGACCAAGCCTCCATGTATAGAATCCGCCCATTCTACCCTCTTGCTCGCAGATACCAGTCCACTAGCTCTACCCCTCGCAGCTCAAAGTCTGCTCCAGATTTTAAACCATCAGTCTTTATCGAGGACAACTTTGCAAAGCATACTCTTTTCGTGCTCGATGTCGCAAAACGCGCAATAAAATTCTCGTTATTCGGCTTATTTACTTTAGGCGCTTTCACGGCCGCGGCCTTCGAAGGGGCACACCAATGGGTTGAAACAGTAGAGCTTGCTCCGGAGCAGGACGGTGAGATGAAACGGTGGCAATGGGATGATGAAATGGAAAAATGGTCGGGAGACGCGGTCTCAGGCGGGACAGATAGAGCTCTAGGAATTAGAGGCCGCCACACAGTGCGCGCAGCATGGATGGCATACAACTGGGGAATAGGTCGCAATACAACCGCCGTCGTCAGCCCGGATGCTTTCGATCAGGGCGGTTTGGTTGGACTGGCCGGATTGAAAGTTGTCGACGCCAGCATGCAAAAGACACGGGATTTTCTGCATGCCGCAATAACCATTGCAGACAGTCAACTTCGTGATGGACGTTTGCATCCCGACACAATACCTCAGCTCCTGCTTCGATATGGAAATGTCTTAGAACGATTAGGCGACGAGACTTCCAAATCTCAGTATGAACGTGCTTTTTTATCTTTCTCCGGACGGGGCATGGACGCTGCACGCATAGCCGCTAAGTTAGGGGACATCAATAGACGTCTGGGTCAGACAGACGAGGCGCTCTCATGGTGGTCTAGAGCAATTCAGATTACGCGGGGCGATATTCCGGGAAAGCTTGAGGCGCCACCCGCAGTTCTCGGAAGCGCACCAACATCTCCTTATGCTCAGCGAATCCTCTCCAACACGCTTGTCTCCTTGTCTGCCTTTTACGCCAGATCTGGCCAGTTGCATCAAGCGCAAGCCATCGAAGAAGCAGCTCTTGACATGCTTCATTCCGTTTCTGGCCAGTTTCTCACCTCTATATCGACTGCGCCATGCACACTTCATGCATTGTATCTACTCCAGCGTTCATCTCTCTTATCAATCCACCTCGCAGAAGTACTACACGCCCAACATGAGCCTGTCTCCTCCTCTATCCGACACCTTACTTCTGCTGCAGAATCGTCAGAAAAGATTGCGCGCGCACTCACAGGTCGTCCAGCATCGCTTCCAGGAGGGTTTCCCAGCGATTTGTCTCATTCGGACCCTCAGCTTTTGCCAACATACTCGAAATCGCGTTCAATGAAGAAAACGGCCAACTCTCTCTTCCGTGATTCTCGACGAACTGCAGCGGAAGCGTGGAACTTAGCCGGCATACTGAAAGAAGCACATTCAAAAAATCCCAAAGAAGCCTTTGATTGTTATGAGCAGGCTGTTCGATGGGCTGGAGCCCATGACCCACAATCAAGGGCACTGTGCGCGGCAGAAGGGATCCTAGAATCCGATTGGGCGGTCTTCTGGGGCAATTACACACGCACGAAACAGTTTCTTGAGGAGAAACTTTGATGACAAGGAAAATTGAAGGGAGTCTGAACGAGAGCTTGTTTCCTTATCGAGTAGTAGTATATTAAGCAGAAGCATAGAAGCAAATACTGATGAACTAACATTACGAGAACGACTTCCTGACAGATGCATCAGAATGGCCAAAGAAGGCCATCCCAATATCACGGACTTCCTAGGCCGCTCAGGTTCCATGCAATCCTTCCCCTCACCCACGGAATTTTACCAATTAACCTAAGGAGCCAGTAACTGATGCCAAAGAGCCTGGTGCTCCCCAGGACACCAACGATAGACATAATCTGTTTAGTCAACTTAATAGTCGACAGAGCTCGATTGTGCCGCGTGTCAATGTGCTCCTCTAGCAGCTTGTCCTGATTGTGAAGAGTTTCATCAGCGGCTTGAGCATGCGCTGCCAGGGCGGGGCCAAGGCTAATAGCGTCGCGTATTCCAAGGTTCATGCCAAGACCGCCAGCAGGCGCGTGTATATGAGCAGCATCGCCAAGAAGGAGTACAATGGCTCGTTCATTTTTTCCACGCTGCTGAGAATTCCCAATGCGTATCAAGAACTTGTCTGCGATGGCGGCATGTGTTCTAAATCTCGTTGCCCAGATAGTTTTAGATATGTGAACAGGAGTGGGATTTACAGAGGGATTAGAAGACAAGCTGAGAGGTCCCTGCTCGTCAAGGTGCTGTTGGAGATAGCCAGTAGATGGATTAGTAGGGGGAGGGCCAACTGAAGTTGGCACGTTGAACCCAATTCGGTATACTTGATCTGAGTCAGGATCAAGTTTGGGCATGGGCGCCGTAAGAAATAACTTTCCCCCAGACGCTATCCCATGAATTCGGTTGGTCGGTAGACCTGAGCTACCGGATGAGAAGACGACGTCCGCAAGTATCATCTGCGCCAAACGTTCATCTGGAGGCGTGCCATCTGGATCAGTAAAGCCTACCCCGGCCAGTTGCCGGATCTCAACTTCAAAATGAGTGAACTGAATGATAAAGAGTTTTTTTTTTTGGCTCACCACGGATCGAGCGCCATCAGCGCCAATCACGTATTGAGTGGTAATCACTTTTCCTGATTCAAAAGACACTTGCAGTTCACCATCGTCAGTACGTTGGAGACCAATTGCTTTCTCGGGTCGTAAAACATGGATATTCAGCTCCTTAAGAGCGTCCTCGAGTACCCGCTCAGTGGTACTCTGAGAGATGATAAGAACAAAAGGGTATTTGGTATAGGGTGCCAGAGAAGAAAAATCTGCGCTCATAAAAGGAGCACTTCTATCTGACAGCTGCATTCCGGCGCCTTTGATTCCAAGCTTTGCCAGAGAGCCAGCACACCCGATAGAGTCCAGGGCCTGTGCTATGTCAACGTAGTCACCACACATGAGCATCTTCTTACCTCCAGGGTTGCAGCGTGGATGGTTATTGCCCGTGAGGCCTCTCCTTTACTTGCGGTTTCTTCAACGACGAGGATATCACGGAAACCGTGTTTAGCGAGGGAGAGTGCAGCAGAAAGTCCAGTTGGACCTGCGCCTACGATGAGGATGGTTGTTCTCATGGTTGCCATGGTTGAATTAACAATGTACTGCTACAAGTCAAGAAGTGATGCTAATGCTATAAGTACCGGTACAGTCACGGCTTGACGCGCGTAACTCCGGCATTGTGGCGCCAATCAACTACTCTCGATTAATCTCTACACGTACAAGTACATTGAAATCATCTCTGGCATCGTGCCCGGATCTAAGGCGTACCATAAGTTACAGCTATTGCTTTAGTCATGGCAGATACCTACACACCAGATGAAAGGTTCTTGGCCGACCGTGATGCCCCCCTTTGTGGCATGGATATCGCCAAGTCTTTTGGGCAGTTAAGGTACTGATACTTCCCTCGAGCGTAGGTGTTACATCCTCTGCTGACCTGTGATCAGTTCCCAGGAGAAAAAGTACGCTCATTACTTAAATCAAGCGTCATGGGCTGGAGCTCGAATCATCCAAGGTTTATCGATACCTTCTATGCATGTTATCGATCATCCTGCTTACTTTCCATATTATCAGAACAATGGACGCCGCACGCGCAGGCTTTGTATGATCTTTTGATTTTGACATTTAGCACGCGAAATGGCAGGCTAGGAGACCTTGCAGCTCTTCAGCAGCAAGCAGGTATCTCTACAGAAGATTGGGAAGATCTGCTGCAGTACACGACTCAGGTGCGGATTTCAATGGCTTTGTAGATGCACTTGTCTTACCGACGTGAATATAGGTCTTGAGTAATCTTGTTAACTTCAAAACCTTTGGCTTCACCAAAATACTGCCTCGGATTCCCGCTGACAAGTTCGAGGCTGTGATCAAGCACTCTGCAAACTTTGACAAGGCTTCCGCTTTGTGGAAAGATGTGAGCCCTCAACCAATTTTCATGATTCTTCGTTTCTTCATGTCGCAAAAGTTGAAGGACCATATATACTCGGCATCCCCTGAATCAAGCCTTTTTATTGGCAAGAGAAGCTTGGGACACGTCTCTAATTATTACCTTGGACAACCCATAGCAGATGATGAAGTCGCATCTGTCCAGGCCGCAGCGGAGAAGCTTGGTATTGACATCCTAAACACTAGGTATGAATAGCAGATCCGATGGCGCAAGTGCTTTTTCATAATATAGATCCCATTAGGGTTTTGAAACACAGTGCCGATGACTTTACCCTCTTGATTGCTTCGGCACAAGAAAACACCTCTGCGACCCATGTAATCGACCATAAGTCTGCAAAGGCTACGTTGAAAGTGGTGTATGGCGATTTCGCGGAAGCCTTGCGTAAAGTCATCGATGCCCTGCAAAAGGTATTCTTGTGATCGCCCCTTTCTGGAAATTTTCAGTGATTATGCTTACAGGCAGAAAAACACGCAGCAAACGACAATCAGAAAGCCATGATCAGAGGTTATATCAAATCGTATGAACATGAGCGTCTAGCAAAGCGCATCGCTGATTTCTCGATAGCTTCGAGACTGGGTCGATACGAGATCACAAAGACGCATCAAAACATTGGGTTAGGGACGTCGGACCTGTTGTCGAGTCATATATTGGGGTGCGCGCCAACGATACATGACATCAGGCATAAATTTAATGGCTGCACAAGTTCGTGGAAACGTATGTCGACCCTTATGGTGGCCGCGCTGAATGGGAAGGTAAATACAGACGCAGCATCATGACTTTATAGCTTGAAAGGCATGGGTTGTGTCAGGCTTTACAGCGATAGTCAACAAACAGCTGAGTGCGAAGTATGAAAAGCTGGTCGAAAATGCGCCGGAGCTTATCAAGGGTCTTCCCTGGGGACCGGATTTCGAAGTTGACGTGTTTAGGAAGCCAGATTTTACTGCGCTCGAAGTCGTATCTTTTGCAACTGGCGGTAGGTTTTGCCGCTGCGAGAATATCAGGATACTGAGGCCATCTTCAAAGGTATTCCCGCCGGCATCAATGTAAGTCAAATGGGGCACCAGCTAACGATGACACATAATCAGGCTGCCTAGATTCCTGTGAGCCAAGTTCAATAATTTGAGAAAAAGTGCTTAAGGTATCTTCAGAATTACTACGACATCCGGGAATCGACTGGTTTCAAAAACGTCTCCTTGGCAGTAAGTCACCTTAAGCCCTGTTACACTTTAGTTAGAATTGCTTTGAACTTTTTTTTAGAATATCCTGTCTGCTAAAGCACCCAGTTCAGTGTCGATCAAGCTCTCTATCAAGAGATAGCTTACTGTCTTACTAGATGAGGAGTTGACATTCATTCATCCCGATGACATCAAGCTGTATAATTCCTGGGACAGTCGCGCGTTTGAGCTCCAAGTTGCAAATCATGAATTACTCGGACATGGTTCCGGCAAGCTGTTTGAAGAACAGGCCGATGGGTCGAAGAACTTCGATCCAGAAAAGGTCTATGCTCTACTACCGATAGAGCACGTTCTACGCTTAACATCATTTTGGCGGTAGATAATTAATCCTCTCACCGGAAAACCGATGTAAGTTTTACATACATATGAAGTTCTTTTCTGACCATGAGCCAATTTCAAAATAAGATCGTCATGGTACAAGCCTGGTCAGACCCCTGGTTCCGTTCTTGGGGAAGTTTCATCCTCGATGGAGGAGTGTAGGGCTGAGACGGTTGCTTTGTTCTGTGAGTCCATTTTTGATTGATGCCTCATCACATCATTCAACCTGAATCAAGTGGTTGGGAATCTGGATATCTTGAAAATATTCAGCGTTGAGTTCACGAATTTATGGTTGTATGGCCGATTTTGAGTGTCGCGTGCAGTATACAGATCCGCAAGATATCGAAGACGTCCAATATATTACCTTCTTGTTGATGGCTCGAGCCGGTCTCAGGGCATTGGAATTCTATGACCCTGCAACGCAGAAGCATGGGCAAGCGCACATGCAAGCGCGGTAAGCATAACGTGCAGGATACTTTCATAGAATACTTACGAACTAGTCAAGTCTTGGTATTACACAACATCTCATCAACTCAGGGATCGCGCGACTTGAGGAAGTGCGCGATGCTGACGGCAAGCTAGAGAACCTGTTCATTCGAGTACGTACAAAATCGTCTTTAATCTTGCATTATAAAACACGGCCTTTCCTCTTGCTAGGTGGATCGTCAAAAGGTTATATCAGAAGGAAAAAATGCAGTGGGGGAGCTTCTTGTCAATTTACAGGTCCTCAAGAGTACAGCCGATGGCTCTGGTTCACGGAAATTCTACAATGAGCTCACCAAACCTTTCCCTGGCTGGGAAGGCGAGATTCGCAACATAGTCTTGAAAAAGAAATTGGTACGTCTGATTCCGATACTAACAGATAGCCTTTGCTCAGTAATCATTCTCAAGCCTCGCAAAATTTTCGTCCAGCCAAATACTGAGATTGTCAATGATGAGGTGATACTTAAAGAGTATCCACTCACGTCTGCGGGAGTAATTGAGAGTTTCATTGAGCGGATGCTATAAGCATTCATCATGAACTTCGGGACCATGAACCTTCAATGAAGTACATTTTGGAGGATAGATAAACCAATGAATAGATATGCAGGTGACTAGGTCTAGTATGCGATATTTGAAACGAGCGCGAGCGAATGTCTGTTAGCTTGTTTCGCGGACAAGGCCTACAACTACTGTGACGCTGTGGGAGTGCAAGCTCAGAATTGACGCCCGTAGTAGGTTGTCAGCAAACATACTCGTCAGGTTTCTGTGGATGTTAAATAAGTGTTGGAGACTCGTGGTCGGAGACAACGTACCCCTCCTCTAAAGAACATTCCATGCCTAGCAGCCTCCCCTGCAGACCAACGGTGAAATAGTTTGCGACGTAAAAAAGTGAATACTCACTCTGAAACGGACTGATTCTCGCTTTTTGTCCCATGCATTCTCTTGAGTACTCTACCAGCCGATCAGCCATCGCTTGTACTTGGTCGTCCTCCGACCCTCCTCTTCGTAGCACTAGCGAGCATATTGTTACAATCTCAGACGCGAAAACGTTATCCGACAACCCGTCGGTCTACCCTAAAGTACTGAGTACAAAGCCGGTGGGATTTGGGGGACGTACGTAGGCAATGACAATATCACCGTCTCCAAGTTTAGTCTGGAATGTTTCTGCTTCGCTGGGTTTATCTACACACGCACGGGAAAATTTTCGGGAGGAATTGAGAGGAAGTTTTGTTAATTGTCTGTGCCGAAGTCAGCTAAGGCCGTATAAAGGAGCACAATCCAAACTTTGGGCAGTTGAAAAAGTGCGTTTGCGGTCGTTGCCTATAGAGTATTGAATTGGACCTGACTATCATGAAGCCACTGTCACCTAGACTGATGTGAATGGATAGAAAATTTGATCATGGTTTAGGTTGTAAAGGCTAAGCATGAAGGCGTACTTTGCCGATCGTAATACACCAGAGGATGCGTTCATTGTAACGAGGCATGCGGTGCTTGAGCCTGTAGTTCATTGTGTGAAGGATTTATGTCCATATGATGGTAACGAGGTAGCTAACCAGCTTGGACGAACTTGTCCCTCAATACCCCTCCATATGCCAAGTCAAGACATTCGTTGGGGGTCAATTCCCAGCCCTCAATTTCCTCACGCTCTTCATATTCCAAAGTCGGGTCAATTTCGGGTTCACCAGCCCAAGCGTCTCGTGAGTAGCGGTGCGCGTGGAACATGAGTGATTGCGAGAATAATGATGGATCGACGCCACTATTAACCCAGCCCCCAACGCCATCCGCTACTCCGAACGACACACCCTGATGGTATATTTATATGCCGAGTGAGGTTGAGTAGAGCGGTGCGCAATCTGGGGACCTACCGAGTTGTTTCGCATCTAAGATGAGAATAAGACCTGCTCAAATGGCGGAAGAGATGCAACATCCGTACATTTTGTATGAAGAAGAAATCTTGCCCACTTTGCTCACTGTCAATTGCCGTCGGTCGTGCGAGAACGCGGTCTCTCCAAGTGCCAACAGCACTTTCAGAAGGAAACGGTTTCTGCAACGGTTCCTCAGGAGTTTTTCCAGCCCAGCTCGCGCCGATGTGGAATCTATATGGACGCGGGGAGCCAGTTGATAAAGTCCGAATTGGTAGCTTTTGCTTCCTAGCATTCAGCCTGCGTAATATTGCTCGTGACATTACTTGATGCGTTTTGTCAAAGGGTATCGGCAAAGGGTATTGGAATGGAAATAGAGGGACGATTAGTCTGAGCACAGCTCGTAGCCTCGAACTTGAAATTGTGCAGCGTTAACACTTCAATTTGAAAGGAGACCACGGTGGCGCGTTGCACTCCAGGTATGGTCACATGACAGACAGTTACAACGATTTTTTTCTACTTTAGACGGTTGATAAAAGTTACTTCCCAGCTTTACTCCAGCTTCCCCAGTCAAAAGCTTTGCCTGCCGCTCTTGAAGGGTAAGAGGACCGTTCCTCCTTCCTGCCGCAAAAATGCGACGAGATACCTCTACCGGGTACATGTTCATCCTTCCTAACTTTTATCCTGTTCTTGCGAAATCTGCTTTCTCCAGTCTCTTTTGGGGGTGATCTATGAAAGCCGACCCATGCACTATTTAAAGGCTTGCGGATTGATACAGAATCACCGTTGCAAGTGAAGGATGACGCCAAACTGGCTTTGTTTGTGCTTGCCCTTGGTGTGGCGATCGTGCTTTTTTGGTTTCCAGGGTGAGGCTCATGTCCCGCAGGTAGTGGAGGAACCTTGAGTGACGAGATTGGTTTCAATGGTTTGATTGAACCATTCAATGTTTCATCCAATGAAGAAGTAGAATGCCTCCGAAATGGGTTTTTGTCTTGTCTGAGGTTAGACTGGGCGAGTCGCAGTCCATCCATTGCTGATTTTCTCGCTGCACTTTCCCTTAACGCATCCATTCGTGCTTGGCCAATCTGGAGACTCATGCGGGCACGGTTTACTGAAGCAAATTTTTCTGGTTTGTGGGTACCACGTTGCGGCTGCTCCTTCGGAATACCCTTACTGCAGAGGTCTAGTGTTTTCCATGGAGGAGGTGTGCGGTAGAGAGCTAGTTCGGAGTCATAGGGGTTTGAAGGACCACGTAACAAATTAGTGTTGCTGCGGGCGTAATGCATTTCAGCGCTGTAATCTGTTGCTGGGTCGTATTTGGGAGGCAGCATCTTCATCGGTTGGTGGTAAAAAGCCTCAGGGGTGGACTCGGAAATGGGGTGTGGCAGAAGGGAAGGACCTGCCAGGGACGGTGAGTCAGGCTCTGAAAGGTGAGGGATCGAGTCATTAGGCCGTGTGATGAGCGGATGGAACGCTGACGTAGGACTACCCATTTCTTTTGAGCCTTTATCTTTACTGGATTGTCTATTGCTGTCGCCAAAATCTTCGTAATCACGGGGGGATTCGTGCTCCACATACTTTTGCGCGTGCTGCGTTCCACCAGACGGTTCCCTTTGCCGTCGTGAAGTAATAAGTTCCTGGCCGACGTGCGATTTGCGATTTTGGTAGGGTGCATATCGTTTCGTGTTCGGATCATTATGGCGACTCGGGACAAAAACATAGGACTCTCGGGGAATATGGGTAGGTTTTGTTGCCATTGCTTTTGGATGGTGAAGGGTATTGATAAAAACTTTGAATATGTTTACAGAGGAATACAAATCTTGGCCTGGCAACATATCTATTGCGATAGAGAGAGGTGACGGGTGAAAGAACGCGGCATTAGAACAGGGCTGAAAGCCGTTATCGCTGATTGGTCGGCAGTTTGTTCCTCTAAGGTCTGTGATGAGGGGTCAACCAATTTGACGCGTTAGTCGCGTGTGTACAGACCTACAACTGTAAGGAGAGGGAATCTTGGGAGATATTTATAAATGCTACTGTCAATATGTCGACAGTGTCTGAGCCTAAGGATCCTGAGAGGCCAGGGACCAGAACGGTGATCGTAACCGTTAGCCTTCTGTAACGTGTCCGAAAGCACTTTAATGCCATAAGAGGTGAGTGACGTTGCGCTCGCGTCGAGTGCAGCAAGAGAATGTAGATGTCTGAGTTGAAGGATGGACGCGTCTGTAAGGTGGGGGCAAACAGGGAGGTCGAGGATGGTAATGAGGGAAAAACGCGGGTCGGATGGAACACGCTGGATTTGAGGTAAATGCACATCAGCAAGAGGGAGATTGATGGTGTGGAGCTCTATGGGGAGATTGTCATATATCTGGATGAGAGTGAGCCAAAGACGAGGATCTATTGGGCCTTGACCTTGCAGAACGTCGGAGGTATCGGAAAGATAGTTTAGACGTGGGTCGAGAGAGTCGAAATGCTCGTAGAGTCTTGCGATGTGTTGAATACAAATCCATGATAGAGATGGGATATGATCCGTCGCAGGGGATGGCAGACTCGGAGCACATGGCGCCTGACACGCGGAGCGGGAAAGGATGATCATGATCACGTCACACTGGTCACAAGTCACATACTCATCTTGTCTTTGCAACAGCCCAGTTCCCACGGGACCCTCCCACTGATTCTTACATTTCGTATTCCACTCTTTCACTACATTCGCTCCTTCTTTCACTCATGGCCTCCCATGGCGGCTATGGCTTGCCAAACGATCCACGTAACAATCCTTTTACTCCACGTAGGCAATATGATGCCGACTCTGACCACGGAGACCACTATGGCAACCCAAACTCCAGCACCACTCGTCTAACTGCCAGTCAAGCCTATCACGAGCAGCAGCATGGCTATGGCAGGTCCTTTTTTCAGATATTAAAGATTTAGAAACTGAAATTTACTCTTCATAGCATCCGAGTCTGACTTCAGCCGCCGTTATACATCGTCCGTCGACTCACATGTTAGCATGCCCAGCGCATCTCCCTTTGCCGACCCTGGAGCTGGCTCCAACGATCCTTACCCTGCGTGGAGCGCTGAGAAACAAATTCCTATGTCGACTGAAGAAATAGAGGATATCTTCCTCGACCTAACCCAAAAATTTGGCTTTCAGCGAGATTCAATGAGAAACATGGTCAGTACCAGTCCAGTTATTCTGGCACTGAGCTCGGCTTTAACTTATTCTACGACGATAGTTCGATTTTACGATGCATCTTCTCGACTCCCGTTCTTCTCGTATGACCCCCAATCAAGCTCTACTTACCCTCCATGCCGATTACATTGGTGGTCAAAACGCCAACTATCGCAAGTGGTATTTTGCTGCTCAACTCAACCTCGACGACGCTGTTGGACAGTCTCAAAATCCTGGTCTGCAACGTTTAAAAAGCGTTAAAGGCCCTAAATCGGCCGGTTCGAAATCTCTTGATAGCGCCCTCAATAGATGGAGAAATGCCATGAATAACATGAGTCAATACGACCGCCTCAGACAGATTGCATTGTATCTTCTATGTTGGGGAGAGGCCGGGAATGTTCGCTTCGTTCCCGAGTGTTTGTGTTTCATCTTCAAGTGCGCCGACGACTATTACCGCAGCCCTGAATGCCAGAATCGTATGGAACCCATGCCGGAAGGCCTATATCTGAACACAGTCATCAAGCCACTTTACAACTTCATGCGTGATCAAGGCTATGAGGTTCAAGATGGCAAGTTCGTCAGGAAGGAGAAAGACCATGACCAGATCATCGGTTATGACGACATCAACCAGCTCTTTTGGTACCCCGAAGGCTTGGCTAAAATTGTTCTGACAGATAATGTTCGCCTTTTATCTTTTTTCTGAGTTGGTTTTCATCTCTCTTTCATAGACGAGCCTTGTAGGCGTCCCCCCGGCTAAACGGTTCATGAAGTTCAGTCGAGTAGACTGGAACCGCACATTCTTCAAAACCTATTTTGAGAAGCGCTCAACTGCTCACCTTCTTGTTAACTTCAATCGCATCTGGATTCTTCATATCTCCATCTACTACTTCTATACGGCGTTCAACTCACCAAAAGTTTATGCTCCTCGGAATAAAGCTAACCCATCTGCATCTATGACTTGGTCGGCTGTTGCCCTAGGAGGTGCCGTTTCCACTATCATTATGCTGCTCGCCACTGTAGCAGAGTTCTTCTATATCCCGACCACTTGGAATAACGCTTCCCACCTTACCACTCGTTTCATCTTCTTGCTTGTCATCCTTGCGCTCACTGCCGGCCCGACCTTTTATATCGCCATGGTGGATGGGCGACCCACGACTTCCCAGGTACCACTTATCCTCGGTGTTGTACAGTTCTTCATTTCCGTGGTCGTTACTCTCGCTTTCGGCATCATTCCGTCTGGGCGCATGTTCGGGGACCGTGTCGCGGGCAAGGCTCGCAAATATATGGCTTCGCAAACATTTACAGCGTCATACCCCTCACTTCCTAAACACGCACGCACGGCGTCCATATTTCTCTGGCTCCTAATATTTGGCTGTAAATTTACAGAGTCCTACTTCTTCCTCACGTCATCTTTCAGCAGTCCTATCGCGGTCATGGCACGTACCAAGGTCCAGCAATGCGATGATAAGATATTTGGCACGATTTTCTGTTCTAATCATGTTCCGTTCACCCTTGCAATTATGTACATCATGGATCTGGTGCTGTTCTTTTTAGATACGTACCTCTGGTACATTATATGGATCGTTATCTTCAGCATCGGGCGCTCCTTTGCATTGGGATTGTCTATATGGACACCTTGGAAGGACATCTACACTCGACTTCCAAAGCGGATTTATGCTAAGCTGCTTGCGACGGCAGAAATGGAGGTCAAATACAAACCTAAGGTGGAAATGAATTTCACGACAACATCTCCCTACTGCGGAGCTAATAATTCATATAGGTTCTAGTCTCTCAGATCTGGAATGCAATTATAATCTCGATGTACAGAGAGCATTTACTCTCAATCGACCACGTCCAACGTCTGCTTTATCACCAAGTTGACGGTCCAAACGGGACGAGGACACTTCGTGCCCCTCCCTTCTTCACCAATCAGGATGGACCTGGTTTCAAAAATAACTTCTTCCCATCTGGTGGCGAAGCCGAACGACGAATCTCCTTTTTCGCATCGTCTCTAACAACCTCTTTTCCGGAGCCACTACCCGTCGATGCCATGCCGACGTTTACCGTCCTTGTACCGCACTATTCCGAGAAAATATTACTCAGTTTGCGCGAAATCATTCGAGAAGAAGATCAGAATACTCGCGTAACCCTTCTGGAGTACCTAAAGCAGCTCCATCCTACCGAATGGGACAACTTTGTCAAGGATACCAAAATATTAGCGGAAGAGACTGACGCTGTAGAAGGAACTACAGGCTCACCAAATGAAAAGAAGGTCGACGATCTCCCATTCTATTGCATCGGTTTCAAAACTTCTTCCCCCGAATACACTCTTCGCACCCGTATCTGGGCGTCCTTACGTGCGCAAACGTTGTACCGTACCGTGTCAGGTATGATGAACTATTCGAAGGCCATCAAGCTACTCTATCGCGTGGAGAATCCAGACATTGTACAAGCTTTCGGAGGAAACACTGAGCGACTGGAGCGTGAGCTGGAGAGGATGGCACGTCGGAAGTTCAAGTTTACCATCTCTATGCAGCGGTTTTCCAAATTTAACAAAGAAGAACACGAGAACGCAGAATTTCTCCTTCGTGCTTATCCAGACCTACAGATTGCCTATTTAGATGAGGAGCCCGGCACTCAGGGCAGCGAGGCGAGACTGTTCTCGGCTGTCATTGACGGTCATTCCGAGATTGACGAAAAGACCGGGAAGAGGAAGCCCAAGTTTCGAGTTGAGCTACCTGGAAACCCTATTCTAGGGGATGGAAAGTCGGACAATCAGAACCATGCCATCATCTTCTACCGTGGAGAATATCTTCAGCTCATTGACGCTAATCAGGATAATTATCTTGAAGAATGTCTGAAAATACGCAACATCCTTGGCGAGTTTGAAGAGTACTCGATTTCCAGCCAGAGTCCATACGCTCAGTGGGGTCACAAGGAGTTCACACGTTCACCAGTAGCCATCGTTGGAACGCGCGAGTATATCTTCTCGGAAAATATAGGAGTCCTTGGCGATATCGCTGCTGGAAAGGAGCAAACATTTGGGACCATGACTGCACGCGCACTAGCATGGATTGGTGGGAAGCTACATTACGGGCACCCGGACTTCTTGAATGCTACGTTCATGAACACTCGCGGAGGCGTATCGAAGGCCCAGAAAGGCCTTCACCTTAATGAAGATATTTTTGCTGGGATGAACGCATTTGGTCGTGGAGGACGCATCAAGCATTCCGAGTATTATCAATGTGGCAAAGGTCGCGACCTTGGATTCGGCACTATCCTCAACTTCCAGACTAAAATCGGAACGGGTATGGGTGAACAGATGCTTAGTCGAGAATACTATTATTTGGGTACCCAGTTGCCTCTCGATCGTTTTCTTACTTTCTACTACGGCCATCCGGGGTTCCATATCAACAACATTCTTGTTATATACTCTATTCAGATTTTCATGGTCACCTGTGAGTTACTGGGTTCATCAGCCATTAAGATCCTGTCTGACATACTTCACCAGTGTTATTTATAGGGACGCTTAACAAACAGCTGTCTATCTGTAGGGTGGATGCTCAGGGTAACGTCATACCCGGACAGCCAGGGTGTTACAACCTCATCCCCGTGTTTGACTGGATTAGGCGCTGCATCGTCTCCATCTTTTTGGTTTTCTTCATTGCTTTCTTGCCATTGTTTCTGCAAGGTAAGCATTTTAAGAAATCCTCCGAATTTTCGCTGATTCTCCCGCCAGAACTTGTTGAACGCGGAACAGGCAAAGCTTTGCTTCGTCTTGCCAAACACTTTCTCTCTCTTTCGCCCGTCTTCGAAGTGTTTTCGACCCAAATTTATTCCCAGGCTATCCTCAGCAATTTGACGTTCGGTGGCGCCCGCTACATCGCAACAGGTCGAGGCTTTGCTACAACCCGTATCAGTTTCAGCATTCTGTACTCGAGATTTGCTGGTCCTAGCATCTACTTGGGAATGAGGAACCTCCTTCTCCTTCTATATGCCACCATAGTAATTTGGATTCCACACCTCATCTATTTCTGGCTTTCCGTTCTATCGCTCTGCGTTGCCCCCTTCGTGTTCAACCCTCATCAATTCTCCTACCCGGACTTCATCATTGACTATCGCGAATTCCTACGCTGGATGTCCAGGGGCAACTCCCGAACAAAAGCCAGTAGTTGGTATGGCTATTGTCGCCTTTCGCGCACTATGATCACCGGATACAAGAAGAAAAAGCTGGGCCATCCTTCAGAGAAATTGTCCAGTGACGTCCCCCGAGCAACTTGGAGAACAGTCATCTTTTCAGAGATTCTCTGGCCGGTTTTTGTCGCAGCCCTGTTCATAATTGCTTACATGTTTGTGAAGTCATTTCCCGATAAAGATGGCAATCTACCACCTCCGCCACTTATTCGCATTGCTGTCGTTGCCATCGGCCCCGTAGTTTGGAATGCTGCTATCTTAATCACTCTGTTCTTCGTCGCCCTCTTTTTGGGACCTATGATGGAGTCGTGGATCAAGTTTGGATCCGTAATGGCAACGCTTGCGCACATGCTCTGCTTAGTCGGCTTGGTGGCATTTTTCGAATTTTTCGTGGGCCTCATTCTTCTCTACTCCCGTCCTACAATTAGAACTAACCAAAATTTGCAGTGGTTCCTTGAACTCTGGGACGCGTCACATGCGGTTTTGGGCATTATTGCGATTATTGCTATTCAACGAGCAATCCAAAAGATCCTCATTGCAGTTTTCTTGACCCGCGAATACAAACATGATGAGACCAATCGTGCTTGGTGGACTGGGAAGTGGTATGGCAGAGGATTAGGAACTTCTGCTATCTCCCAGCCCGCGCGAGAATTCATCGTCAAAATCGTCGAGATGTCTCTATGGGGCTCTGACTTCCTGCTTGCACATATCTTATTGATTATTTTGACACCAGCAATATTGATCCCATATGTCAATCGACTACATTCGACAATGCTGTGTAAGTTTGCGCGATGCCACAGACCCTACAAGTCTATTGATCAGAGCTTTCGACAGTCTGGCTCCGTCCCTCGAAACAAATTCGGGCACCTCTGTTCTCTACTAAGCAAAAGAGGCAAAGACGATGGATTGTTCGCTGTTTTTTTGTCTTACCTTGTACCGTTGCTAACCGCCTTTTTAGGTCATCAAATACACCGTCGTTTATGTTCTGATAGTGGCTCTGCTTGCAGCGTTGATCGTCTTGCGTACGCCTGCGTCATCAATATTATCTACATATCCTGATATAATTTTTTCAGCCGTTGTCTTCCGGAAACAAATCAATATTGACACCTTCGATTGTTCCATCTGCAAGAATATCTAATGATCTAACGTTATCCGATATTGCCAAAGCGTACTCGTTACCTATACCTGATTTGCGTAGGCAGTTGATACTCTAGGGTTCATCTCAGCCATCTTCACTTTCTGTACCACTATAATCATACAGATGCACTGGATATAATATTATAGCATCCACTTCTGCCGCCATCACCGAAATCTAGGTGTTAATGCAGTGAAGGGAGACTTTCCAAGTTTGAGTTGGTAGCTGCTGTCCATCACGTGCTGCGCTAGACTATTCTGGACATCACAAATCCGACTTTGAGAATACTCAAGTTCAAATCCAGTATGGATTACTTCTCAAAGTTTCTTAGGGCAGCTAATCCAGTTGTAAACCACCCACCTGTTGACTATCCAACAGAATTCCAGAAATCTTGGGATGCAGTAAAGGTCGGTAGTCAAGTATATCTACTATTAGTAGTCGAGAAACGAAACAAATTCGCAGAGCACTCTACAATATCCTGATGAACGTCAACTTTCGAGAGGAATTAAGTCGACCACTGTTCCAGCTCATCTGCAATCTCTCGTAGACGCGTTAGTATGGGAGTCAACCAGAACAGAAGAAGGGTATGATTCTCGGTCGTGCCAGATATATTTAGAGCCCTCATGATAGCTAGGGGAACAGGCGCATGTCTTGAATACCTTCTGAAAAATGGTGCATGCACTTGGTATAGGCTAGGAATCAAATCTAACGTTCATTCAAGATATGTTGGGGACCCTCGTCCGCCTCAGCGAAAACGATCGTCCGTCAGGAATTCAAGCAGAAGTACTTCGCGCTGTCCAGAACATGGTGGTATTAATGGACGAGCAGTTCCTTGTCCATTCTGCAGTACATAGAGCAGTTCTTCGGTTGCTCCGTAACTGTGCCGGAGACGACCTACAAGAGCAACTCGATGGGCACAAGCTCTTAGGAGCGGCACGTAACTCTGTACAAAGTCGGCCTTCTGTATACGAAGAAGATTGTACGTTCTCGTTATATGATACCAATAATAGCTAACGTCGGGCTTCAGTGGTGCATCTTCTATGTATTCTGTGCAGCCGCATCCGAACATATCGTGAACTACTCATGATATTCTTTCATGACAAACATTGGTACCAGTCCGAACCATTGTTCTCAGTAGAGGAACTAGATGAGGATGATGAAGATGAGAACGGCCAGGAAGTTGAGCCAAGCGAAGCCCAGGAAGCCTCCCACCCTACCCGCGGTCCCTCTCCAACACCCTCTCAGGCTACTATAACATTAGGATCCTCAGCCAAGAAAAAAGCTGAATACGAATTTTTGCTTTTCAATTATCTACTACGTTTTGTTCATCGTGAAGGCCAAATAGGTGACTTTGCTAGGGCGGGTTTACTATTCCTAATGGATGTAGCGATGTCCCCCGGAGAACCACGACCAGAAACAGCCGATTTGTTTGCCGAGGCTCTGCCCCCTGATCCAGTGCAGGACGCTGCATTGGCTCTAGCAGAGTATATCCTGGATGGAGACTTCTCAGAGGTGCTTGGCGCTGGGCTGGGGGCCGTCTATTCTCTTCTTCCCTCTAAACTTGTGTTTCATCCAGCCTCAATGACCCCAGTGTCTCCAAGGAACTCTGTATTAATAGGTGGTTTTGTGCCTGACACTATGGAGGAAAGAGAGAGACAAGAATTTGCAAGGGAAAGGTCGCAAGCGATGGGCATAGAAGATGCGCAAAATCCAGATTTCAAAGCGAGGCTAGATCATTTTCTCAAACTACTAGAGTTCTTGCAAGACGTTCTGCGAAAAAATAATACCTCGGACTCCGTCGACGCATCCGCATTGGTGGGGTCAGCCATCAGCCAATCTATCGTTGATGCAGTGCGCCTTATCTTTCTAGAAAATGTTTTGTATCCGTCCATCTTGGAATGCTCAGACGCTGACGGGAGTGCTGTTGCTGTCATATCTTACATCGAAATCATGATCAGGACCCTCTGCCCAGGGCGTTTGGCAGATACTCTCATCAGTTTTCTCCTTACAGAGGACAACGATGAATTTCGCCAAAGGCAAAGGCCATCGACTACTTTGACGTTGGGCGACGGATCTACCAAGCAGAATCAATCTTTAGAAAGTCAAAGCAAGCTCAAACGCAGGAAGAGCAGCGCTATGGCGCTACTCGAAATAGAAGCCCCTGCATCAAGGAAACAATCAGATTATTTCACATCAATTGGTCGCTATACACTCCGGGACCTCTTGTTGGCGAATCTCAAATCTAATTCCCAGGCCGCAACATCTGCTCTGCAGCTGCTTCAGTCCATGCTTCTCTATCATCCACAGCTTACCATTGAACGACTATTAATCGTCACACCGGATCCTACAGCCACCAGTTTTCCGCATCCCTCTCTGGTCACTCCCTCTCTGGTCACTCTTAGGGGCAGCGGGACAGTACTAGATGGTGACGCTGACATCGATGTATTTAAATATCCTGATGCAGAGGAGTCTGCTGCTGCAAGCTCCCCAAGAAACATATCTCAGTTTCTCCAACCAGAAACCACATACACAACACATGAGCGAGAATTGGGGCTTTACCTCGCGTTGGTCTCTCGTATTGACCCCTCTCACGGCAGCGACACTTTCAGTACAGGATACGAGCACTACTTGAGCGATGCTCTTGTTTCTATCCAAAACCAACCCTCTTACCAGATAAATGAAGATAATTTCGGTGACAAGGAAGCAAGACGCAAGGCTAAACACCGGCTAAACGTCAACGACCCTATCCTTTCACTCATTCTAGAGGCTTTGAGAAGATTCTTTTCTAACTCCCCTGATTTCAACATTGCGTTGACAGGTACACTAGCCATACTCGCTATTCATCCCGATCGGTCACTGGCAGGGTGGCTAACGTTTGGTTCAAATGATCGACACCATTACAACGACCTTTCCAATGTTGAGGAGACCATACCTGAGAATGATGATGGGGATGACCGCTCAATTGACTTCGCTATAGACGCTCAGCTAAGCAGAGGCAATAACGCACTCCCAGCTACTAGCATGGATGGGAAGTCCCAGCCGGTGATCCATGCTATCCTTCATGGCCTCGTCACCCAATTGGAACGTTATCGGGCTGCGGTCGAACAATTTGACAAGTTTCTCGCTGAGCGGAGACAAGGCTTGCTATTTTCCGAGAATATCACCGATGCTCTGAATATTCCGCTGGACCTGATCGACGATACCAGCGCTACTGTACCGGAGCCTCCTACTCGGCCCAAGCCAAAATCAAAGTCATCTGCCACCAGCTCCCTTGTCTCATTCTTAACACCCAGGAAGAGTAAAAACCCACCACCACCCATGCCAGCAACACCCCCGTCGCGACCCGAGATCACAAAGAGTATGACTAGTCCCTTCGGCCGGCACTACCAAGATACAGGGTCAATAATCGTCGAGCCGTTCATCGCGCCTATCCCGACTTCAAGCCCTTGGAAGCCAACAAAGTCAACTAAATGGACTGGAGAGGAAGACGATGTATTTACATCTTCTGGGTGGGCCAATGATCCACCGCAAAAGCCGGGACCGGAAGACGAGCCCGCACAAGCAAAACCAGATAATGTGACTCTGTCGCAATTGCTCGACAATGTTGTAATTTTGGAGGAAAGTATCAAAGAGCTCGTGGCCGTGATCCACGCACGGAGAAGCTTGGGTATAGATTCTGTCCGCTATCTATAATTACTGCGAGACCGAGAACAGAGCATGGGCACGTTACAGAGATTGCATAAATTATCACATTGTTAGCTTACTACTACTCAATAGCAACCTCACTTCGCTTTTCTTCTGGTTTTGCCTGACTTATTTCGTGATTCCGATCCTATACCTGGTCCCTTTGCTTTGTCTCCAAACAACTTGGCCTGCAGTTTCTCGAACTCTTCATCATCAATATCTGGCATTTGCGTTACACCGTCTCGAGATTTTTTTACAGATACTTCTTCGTCCTCCTCCGCATCCGTTGCACGTCGCTTTTTCTTCCCTTTACCAGAACCCTTGATTTGGGGCTCGGCATACTTGGTAGCAAGACTATCGAAGAAACTATCCATATCCTTTTGTTTCTTTTTCAGAATTAGCGCTTGGAGCACAGTGTGATCTTCTTCATCGCCTTCATTTGCTTGTTTCCCCTTTTTTTTACTTCGCCGCTCGCTCTTCTTGCCACTTCCGTAGAACTCGTCCCAGACACCCAGGTCTTTAGCAAGCTTTTCAGCTTCCTGGGCTTCCTTGTCGCCTTGCTTTTTCCGGATAAGCTTCGCTTTCTCGTCTTTAATGCTCGCCGCCCATGTGTCAAAAGTAGGAAGTGTTCCCTCGGCGATCAATTTGGACAGGATGACAACAAATCTCGCCTCGTCCTCATAAGATGAATGAGGAATATAGTTCATGATATCACTTAGAGCGCCGTTAGCATTTATATAGGCCGTCTTGAGATCCTCAATCTCTTCGGCGGAGCCTGCAAGCTATCATCAGAACGCAATGATATACTGTAGCAAAGAGCCTACCTTGATATTCTTTTTTCATTTCGTCGAGTTTGCCCCGCGTGACACGTTCAAACATGTCCTCGAAGTATGCCTCCCACCCATCTTCTCCGGCTGCAAGCTCGAAGCCCTCATCTGTTTTACCAGTCCTGTCGTATCTTTGCCTTCGTTTCTCGTCACTAAGGACGGCATAGGCAAACCCAACTTGCTGGAATTTGGTCGAAGCTTCTGCCTTGGCGTCTACACTAGCTAACACGTGTTTATCGGGATGATAAAGGAGGGCGAGACGCCGATAGGCTTTGCTGATAGCCTCTATTTTCGCGTCTTGAGAGACTGCTAGAACATCGTAAAGGTCGACTGCCTCTTGGTCAGGGAAGAACTGAGTGATAGGATCCGCATCTTGCATGGCGAAGGTAAAGAGACGCGTTACTCACGTGTCAGCTACTTATCTCAAAACTAAATATTTAAATACAGTACATAGTTGAGTAAATGCTCTAATGTTGGTCCATAGTTATGAATCTTCGTGTCCCAAAGTTCAAACCACGCAAATGCATAGACAACACCGTATGTCACTCCAGCTCCAACCTGCGCCCATGTGTGGTGACCAAGCCATATTCGCGATATCACGACTGTCCCAGCACAAGGTAAAAACAAAGCCGGAACAATCAATCGAATACCTGTGATTGGCGGGAATGTTTTATGAAGCGGGAGATAGAGACATGCAAGTGAGATGTATGCCGCATAATAACTAATTGTAGCTGAGTGAGTGCTGGGCATACTTATTATGGGATGTGGTTCAGTGGGGAGATTATAAAGCATCGGATGGTGCCATACCCATAGGTGGCTTTCTGCCTTGAGATCTGGTTTAATGGACGTGGCTGTCGTATTGAACGTTTGAGAAGCTTGACGGTAACGGTACATGTCACAGCGCCTAGAGCGAAAAACACAATTCCCGCAGAGCGAGTAAGGATTATCGTAGTTCCTGTCAGAGCTGTTACAACTAAGTTTGTCTAATTACAGATGTAGTCCTATAAGTGATAGGGAGGGAAAGTGTCACTGGCAGAACGTACATGATCAAGGAATGAAAGCCACCATGAGCGACGCCATGTTTCTCTTTGAGCCATAGCCGACCGTATTGATGATAGCAATATAGAACAAGGTTCAGGCTGTGTTCAAGCCCAATCATAGCGCCGAGTCATCGGTCAAGCCCCTTCATCTAGCGAAAAAAACTGCTATACAAGAACCAAAATTGTACTTGACATAACAAATGGAAGGTCTAGATACTTGCGTATAAGTGGAGTAGATACAATGTCGGAACACAGCATAGGTCAGAAGTAATAAATAACGTTGAAAATGTCCGTAGTCTGGTTGTAGGTTTATTCAATCGAAATGCGCTGTGTCACTGGAGCTCCACCGAAGTAAGACGACTGCCTCTCGCCCATCTCATGGGTTGTGTTTTCTGGTGCGGTATATCTCGGTGTCGCAGGTGCAGCTACGATGCAAAATCGTTCTCAGCTACAGATGCATTGAAAACTATATTAGGCGCATACCGTTGACTTTGGAAGCTTCTAAACCTCTGTCAAAGTCCGCGAAGCAACGGAGGCCAACTGCAAAAGTCGCGAACAGGAGTAGAAAGGCAACAATAGCTACATGAAACATGATATGCATTTTGGCCATAAGCAGAATTGAAAAGATGCGCACTGAAAGTTGTCAGAGTTGCTCGAGTAGTTTCATACTGCGAACGGCTGGCCGGCTGATAGAAGCGGATAAGCTTGTATACTACGTGTTGTTGAGTAACTCGATAGATGAAGAGAATCTCTTCCAACTCACAGACTAGATGACATGCGGTATAGATCATCAAATGAGCGGCACTGTATAATGCAAGGTTGAACACTAACAATAGCTTAAAGCAGCTAACATCATGACAAGCGATATTGACATGATCCTTGTTTCCAGTCAAAGGTCAACTCCTGTATGCAAGGGAGGACAGGATGCAGACATACCACTTGATTTCGCGTTGGACAGCAATACCACAAAGCACTAAAAGCACAAGCACAACTGGAATGGCCGCAATCGTCACACCAAATTCAGCGGAGTTTTTTTGAAGAACAAGGATGAGGAGCTAAGACTTGTCAGGGGTAGGCATTGAATTATGACTCGTTGCATTAACCTGCATAGTGACCCCAGTAAAAGCAAAGAAATCGAATTTGAGGAGACATATCATGATCTGGTACCACTGATACATGGCTAACCCGCAATCAGCACCCGGAAAGAGAGCTACAAAGATGCCACTTGCTCTTCATCTTCGGATTAGCACCCACCACGTGAAATATTGCCCATCTAAACGAAGTCAATATAGGAAAAGAGGGGCTGGAGATTCTTACCCAAATTCCGCGTAGAGTTGTTTTATCCAAAACACCATTGCAAGCCAGGATGCAGCTATGACACAAGGTGCAACGATCAAGAATGGCTGTACATCTCTCCAAAGAGTTCCGGGACCTCCGCAATTCTGACAGACGAGATCAAGCTGAGATAGATCACACTGCTCTCACGAGACTTACTCTATAGCTCTCACTACCATCGCAATTGAGCCTTGTAACAAGAGCCGTGCGAGTTTGATGTACTTGAAGCGCAGCAAAGACCATAAGAGCTATATGGAAAACTAGAAAAGGAACCAGCTGATAGTAAGTTTTGAGGCGAGAGGATTGGGCACGAGGCATTACTTAGAAGACCAAGTAGTTGAATGATGTTCCTTAAGCGTAGAGCATCAATTGCCATGAACAGTTCGAATATCCTTGTTGGCTCTATCATCAACCATGTTTGCTAGTACGGGTGGAAAGAACATACTCAGCGAGAGCGAAGAGTGCTAAGTAACATGGCAGGGTCTGCGAGACATATAGGAGCCGGTCTGCATACGGACAGGAGCGAGATGTTACCTTGTATCTTGGGATTTCCAAATCAACGTTCACTTCGACCTGTGAGTTGTGAGATTTGGAGGTCAGCGGCCCAGCCTGAAAGAGGACGCACCTTCCGGAAAGTGATCCCAACCATGACCAGCACTACAACCGCCTCTGAAAGATAAGATATGGCTCAGAAATGATTGTTACAGTCTCATGATACGGTCACTGACGGAAAATGACTTTTTAACATGCAAAAAGGAGGATCAGCGAAACACGTATTAGATGAGTCGGGATAAAGGAAGGATACCTGTAAAAATGAAGGCTCGTTGAGCGCGTGTTGCTAACAATGGTTCGACAGCCATGGCTCGCAGTGGCGTCGTGAAAAGAGTGCGGAAGACAACTTAGGCGGAAGAGCCGAGATGGAGTGCGGAAAGAATTTTGCTCTGCAGCGTTTACTTAGGGCTGTCCATGGCTGTTGCTGATGTCATCCCAATTAGGCTAAACATGCCAATTTCGGTGATAACTGGAATTCAACTTTGTAGCAAACCACCTCAAAATGCCCCAAGACGAGCTCACAGAAATAAATGGCATCAAGCCAAACGTAGTTCTTGACGATGGGGAGGAGAGAGAAGTCAGCTCCATGACAAGGTGCGCCTATTTCTTTCCAACATTTACCGCAAAAAACTCTGCCTCTCCAGCAACTCTGTCTACAAGGTTAAAAGGACATTCGACCATTTCTACTGGTAAGTTGACAAATCAAACGCGTCTTTGACTTTTAAAACCAATCTTATTTAGTACCTGCCCGGTATGCGATACTGTGATTTTTAAAGGTTATTACCTTTTGCTTACCATCTACTTGTGCAACTCAGGCCTGGAGAAATCAAGTATGTACTCTAATTAACAAGAATATGCATAGTAATTTGCGACGCGTCCTGACGCTTATGACACGAGGGTCGAGTTCCTGTGAATGCTCGCACGTGCAAACACCTCAAGTCCTTGTTGGGTGACAAATATGAAGAAGCTCGCCTCAAACTCAAGAATCCAAATGCCCCACCATCAAAAAATAGCTCAAAGACACCAGCAAGGGGTAGTCAGAAACGCAAAAAAGCGGACGACCGTGACAACGACGATGACAATGACGCGGGTCTGGCAAAAAGAGTTAAGAAACCCACATCAAAACCTGTGTCCCAGAGAAAAGGAAAAGCTAAGGTTGTTGATGATGGTGATGGTGATTCCGATGCCAATGGGGATGATGGTAACGACACCGACAATGATTCGTTGCCGACACCCAAGAAAATTCCGGAACTACTTTTGGCCAATAAATGGGACATCGAAACAGGTCTAGATCCCACTGGGTGGTGGATATCCGAAAAATTGGACGGTGTTAGGTAAGACTACTGGATAGCATGATAACCATTGGCTTACAATTTCGAACCTTAGAACCTATTATGATGGCAAACAGATGATCAGCCGTCTTGGAAACCCTTTTACGCCGCCACAATGGTTCTTGGAAAGTCTGCATCTATTCTCCGACGTATAGGCCAAGCCATCTACTGATGCTCATGAACAGAGCTACCCAAGGATGTCACTCTTGATGGGGAGCTCTTTGGCGGAAGGGGCGAGTTCCAATCGACCGTTTCTGTCGTGAAGACAGTGAATTCACCCCATTGGAAAAATATAATTTTTCAGGTACGCGCCCCGTTCTTCACTACCCCAAATATTAAAAAAATATCTTCAGATTTTCGATGTGCCATCTAAAGGACAAGATCCCTTTGAGAAGAGGATCGAGTTTTTAAATGGACTTTTTGGCCCCGACGGCAGTCATGCTTCCGAAACGGTCACAGTTGTCGAACACCAACAAGCTACGAGTAGACAACATGTCCTCGATAAACTCAAAGAGATTGAAAGCTTAGGTGGAGAAGGACTCATGTTACGAAAGCCCGCTTCGTATGTTGGCAATATCCACCCTTAGAGACGCTGAAGCATGGCATTTACCACGGATCTCAGACAATACGAAGGAAGACGTTCGGGAACGTTGCTCAAGATTAAAGTCTGCATTCAATAACCCCTAACATGGAGTTAGCTAAACAAAAAAAAAATCTCCTAGACTTATTATGACGCAGAAGCTGTTGTCACCGGGTATGTTGCTGGTAAGGGCAGACACAAAGGTTCCACTGGTGCTCTCAAGTGCAAAATGGAGTCTGGAAAGGTATGTACTGCAATACCCCGTCGTACTCTCCATTCGTTGATATTGCATCATATCCAGACATTCAACGTGGGGTCCGGCCTGAGCGACAAGCAGCGTGACAGTCCTCCCAAAGTTGGTGCCATCATCACCTATCGCTTTCAAGAGCTCACGAAAGATGGTGTACCGAGGTAACGCGTTTCACGACACCTAATTACTCCCAGTGACATTTAAAAAGGTTCCCGACGTTTCTTGGAGAGGCCGTTGATAAGAGTGAGCCTAAAGACGCCGAAATTCCAGAGCACCGCAAAGGCAGCGCGAATAATGCTGACCCTTAAAGTCAGTCGAGAGTTGTCAAGGAAAATTGACCACCAAGAATACCAACTTGGGTTACGCAAGGGTGTTTTATTTATTGGCTGGTATTATTGTACAACATCTTTATTCTTCGTAAGTACAGCGATGTAATTTAGTCCGCTCCTTTCTTCTTTTTTTCTTCCACAACTTCGACATTATCTGCTGGAATACCTTTCAGCACACCTGCGCCAGCCTCAATCATTTCCACTATCTCATCACTAACATCTCCTTGAACGACGATCTCATCCTGGCCCTGAACATTCTTCGTAACCGATGATCCAGTAGCGAACTTGGATGAAAATTGCTTCGCAGCCTTCTTTAAATCGACACCGAATGCTTCAAGGCCATGGATAGATGTAACGAACTTTCGCTTGTTCCTCTCTATTCGCTTAATTGTGACCTTGACGTGCGATAAGATCATATCTCACGACTTCGGGCGAGAAGCACTTACCTGAGATGCTAGCTTCTTCTTTAGCGCAGCGTCCGCCTTTGCTTCAGCTTTCGCCTCCTTTTTTGCAGTTTCCTTTTCCAGTTTTGCCTGAGCTTCTAGACTCATCGTACCAACTTTCGATGAAAGTGCATCTGTACGTGTCGCCGGTCAAACTGATGTGATGGGTCATAGACTCCCTTTTGCACCTTCAGAATAATATTTGTCATAGACCTCTGGGTGATCTTTTTGAAGCCACTCCTTGCATCGCGTTAAGCTTGAACCAAATTCGCAATATTCAACAGGAAATGAGCAGACTAGATAACATGTTCGTAAGGGCTAGTTAAATCTGCTGGAGACATCCGATGAACCTGAGCAATACAATACTTGAATTGGAGGCACGGGGTCTGGTGGTGGTGGTCCTTCTGTGTCTTCCACTGAAGGGGTAGGCGGCATTGGCGTTTGGTTCTTCTTAGATGGCATGGTACACGGCCGTCCGAGTCGATCAGAGATTCAAATTTCAGAGAAGTGACCGCACAGAATACACGTGATACTTGTGTCCAATCAGAGCGCAGGAACATTACAGGTTACAGGACTCGGAGGTACTTTCCCTTGACTTTTCCCTTTGTTTTGACTTATGTTAGAAACTAGCTCAGTCGTATATAGAAGCGACTATATTCGTGTATAGTACCTGTTAGAAACTAGCTAAAAAAAGGTACTAGTCGGTGAAAAATATACTTTGCTATAAGTAACTTGTCCTACTCACCTCAGTCGTATATAGAAGCGACTGAGGTGAATGGTGTCCTGTCCGAGCCTCTCCGTGCATAAACTGTACAGTAAAAGAAAAAAGATACCATACTAGGCAATATTTGAAATAGTTCCTTCGATAGTCCTCGCGTGCCCGACGCGCGGTATACGATCCCGTTCACAACAACTTAAACACCGGCATCAATGCCATGGTCTTGGCTTGAGCGTGTATCGCCAGTATGATATCTTGAGATTTAGACACTCGTCTTTGTTCTTATGCGCGAAAACAGCAAGTGGACGGCCATTGGTACTATCTGTCAGGGCAGAGTCTCGTGCACCCCAAAATAATTCCATGTCATGACCTCTATCAGAATTCTTCCCCGCTGCTAACGCTCTCTGCTACCGCGTCTGCAACATATACTTCTTCCTCCCACAACATCTTGATATTCCTTTTCATCCACGGATACCAGGACACCTGCTCTAGACCTGGTAAATTTTCCAATGAATCGATGGCGGATAACGCCATAAGGGAGAGGCGATTACAAAGGTGAAATAGGGTATTTCTCCAAGCATATTCGTTCTCTTGAGAGATCTTATCCGCCGTTCCGAGCAAGGTGGCGATCCATGGCTGCAGAACTGCTTCTGCATTCAAGGGTGCCACTCTCAATGACTCTGGAAATATATGGTACAGTCGTAATGCGACGATCACACGAAATGACGGGTGCGCAGGTAGTGGCGTAAGGTGTAGAGTCCAGTCCCTGAAGCACAACAAAATTATCAGTCAACGAGTTATCCAGATTGACTAGATGGATCACCCCCAATACCCCTGACCGGTGAGTGTCTCTCGCATCCACACACCAAGCTCTCCTCTTGCTTTAAAAAGGCTTTCTACGTCCCTTTGAATGTCAATCTCTCCTTGGACGCGTCCGGTGGATAGTACCTCTCTCGAAATCTCGTTGACAAAGCCATATTCCATAAACAGCGTCCTATTCGAATGCGAGCCGTAGTTTAGATAAAGTTCATCACCTGAGTTGATCTCGGAAGATGGCGACGAGATGGCGAAGTCGCCAGTGCCAGACAATCTTTTCAGTGCTTCAATTTCATTGAAAAGCGGCAACATACGACGGATGGTAACGGTGTGATTTGCAAAATCTAAAATCGGGCAAAGAGTTATGTTATTTTTATCTGAAGGCGAGAGCTCCGAGCGATAGTAAAGGCATCGAGTGTTAACTAGGACCATGTCAGGCATCTCCTTCCCCCGCACGAAAGACACACAAACCGCTGAGCCAAGCCCACAGATAGTCATGCTTCTTGCCGCTAGTGGGGTTCGGTCGAGCGGAGGTCATTTTTGAACCTGCTGCGCGAGTTTTGCGCTTCCGTAAGGTCAAGACAATACCACAGTACTATTTTGTAAATGACCGACTGTGTAGCGTTGGACGGCTTTCCAATCTTCGTCGAAACGATCAGCAAGTTGGTGCAGACCATGCATAACACTCGGAGGTAGCACAGGAAGAAGTAATTCAGCGACTATATCTTCATCTTTGTTTATCAACCATGTCAAAGGGTGTGCCTCAAATTCGCGCGGCAGCGTCGAGATGTATGCTCCGAACGCAGGATCTGGTGATCCTTGATCACCTACTGGCCGATTGTGAGACAGATGAAGGGATATTAGCTGTGTTGCCGTTAAACGCAACTGAGCACCAGGATATAATGGAGAGAGGGTCAGCCTATTCAGAAGGGCGCTGGCAGGTATTGAAAAGAGTCGAGTTTGGGGCTCCAGGGCTTTAAGAGTAAACAAACCGTAACCAGCGCCTGATAATCCATCACTTTTAGACAATACAGTAGTTCAGATAAGTGAGCACTGACCAGGTCTCGCTTTCGCCTGGACCGGGATAGCTTCTTGGGATGTATCTGCTCCATGAGTAGCTAGCCAAGCGAGAAGGCTTTGCCAGTGCGGATGAAGGCTCATGTTGATAGTGATGGAGTACTTTGAGATTTCGGAGACGAAGTCCGGCCCGGATGGTGGAAAGACTCTAAAAGTTGGTGTTGGCCCGAACATATGAGATTCACCTGAAAATTCTCAGGATTTGTCACCTTCGTTAACCTGAGTTATCATGTCGATATTCAACGCTTCAAGATTGTTCGGGAAAACGGTTTTGGTGACCGGAGCTAGTAGTGGTATCGGAGCGGTGAGTGCCGTACTCTCCTTAGTAGCAGCTGAATTTGAATCGTATAGGAAGGCCACTGCCATTCTTTTCGCCAAAGTAGGTACAGTCATTGATGATGGTCTAGCGCGATCTCTCTGATATCCATTTCTCAGGCTGGTACCAACCTGATACTCGTCGCTCGACGTCTAGACGCTCTTAGGAAAGTAGGTGATGCCTGCATTGCTGCCCATAAGGAGTCCGGCCTCCAACAAGGGGGTAGGCTTGCCTGTGTACAAATGGATGTGGCCGATAAAACCCAAGTTGCAGCACTTTGGGATAAAGTTCCTCAGGACTTGCAGGACGTCGATGTACTCGGTACTTCATCGAAATCTCATTTTCATGTCTCCTAGTTTTTCAACCTATGTTTGTTCGCTTCTTTAGTGAACAACGCGGGCTTTGTTCGCGGTCTTGAACATGTTGGTGATATTGCCGAAGCGGATGTAGAGGGGATGTTCGCGACGAATGTTCTCGGCTTGATTTCCATCACGCAGCTGCTTGTCAAGAGTAAGCTGAGGCGGTTTTCCTAACAGTCGTTCTCTGAACAATGGCCTAGAATTCAAAGCCAAGAACTCTGGCCATGTTATCAATCTTGGTTCTGTCGCTGGTCGAGAGACTTATGCTGGAGGGAGTATCTACACGGCCACTAAACATGCTGTCAATGCCTTTACTGGTTCACTGCTCAGGGAATTAGTCAACACACGCATCCGGGTGACAGAGATCCAACCTGGTTCGTAACACTCACCTTGCTGGTACTACTAGTGCATAATAATTCCTTCTAGGTATGGTTGAAACCGAATTCTCTATCGTTCGTTTCAGAGGAGATATAAATGCTGCGAAGAAGGTTTACGAGGGGCTCGAACCGCGTATGGCTTAACTTTTTGTAAAGTCTCCCATCAAACTGAACTCCGAATATAGTGACCGCAAGCGACATCGCCGAAGAAATCGTTTGGGCTGCATGCCGCCCAGATCATGTCAACATTGCAGAAGTTCTCGTCTTCCCTGTAAATCAAGCCAGTGCAACCCAAAATTACCGTGGTGGCAAGTAAGGAGCGTGATTGGGATATAGATACAATTATTACAGATCGATAGCAGGGTAAATGAAGGGATATGTATATCTATGCAACAGGAACTTATGAATTCAACTTTTCCCCTTTTTATTCCGTAGCCTAGTGTTTTTAACAACCACTGGTGGCTCAATTTCACAATCATCGTCATATACAAACCTTTTGACGACCACGCTTTCCTTGACAAGGTTTGTAAGCGGAGATCCAGCATGCGGCAAATTCCCCAGACTATCCAGAAGTACGGACTGGAAGAATAAACTTCAGAGTTAAATACGTCGGATAATTGAGAGGAACCCACCTTCGCCGTAGGTGCTAAACACCCTTTCGTAGTAAGATGTTCTCGCGGTGCTTGCCGTGCCCCCAACTTCACCTCATCGAGATAGATTGTGGTAGATAGTCCTCTGTCCCATTTCACCCTTCTCTCATCCGCGCCCAAATCAACCTCATCCTCTTCTCCAAGTTTGAGCCTTTTAAGCCTTCGTAATGGCGTCTGGTAATCTTCCTCGTCTCCCGGTCCCCTCCTGTGCCGCTTGGCGGGAGGACTACTGTTCTGGTCATCCAAATCACTCTCGTCGTCGAGTTCGTCATCACTAGATCCACGTGCTTCAGCCTGATCTTGCATACCATCTGTGTTCCGTTTCGCCCTCTTTGCTGCACGCTCACTTCGTTGCACACTTTTCTCATCTTGATTGCGCTGCGATATAGTTCGGATCTTGACACCTGGGCTCTCAGGTCTTTGCCCTTCCTTCCTGATTATCTCTGTTTCCAATGTTGCTGCGAGATAACGCTGGTTTTTGGCAGTGTTCGAGTTTGTAAGAGCCCTCAACGCAGTGGCGCTCATGCCCAAAAAGTTCGGCTCCTGTCGTTGGCTGGCTTGTGCAGTCGATTTCCGGCGAGAAGCTGATGGGCGAGAGTCAGAAGTTTCAGTCGCATTTTGGGCACCGTGGACTGGTTTGCGAGCACGCGTCGTTCTACGGACACCCTCCCGACCAGTTCCAGATTGTGGCGTAATTGTGTCTCCTTGGGGACCAGACGGAGATGGGGTCGCGTCGGCTAAACCAGTTTCAGCTTGATCCGATTCTTTGTCGTCAACAGTACTTTGTATTTCGGCGACGTCAGGTTTAGGTTCCGTCAAGGCTGCTTCCTCTGGGTTGTCGCCTCGGACTGATAGTAATGATTGATCAGGTTCAGAAGGTTGAACAGGGGGAGATTTTGGTGGTTTGTCAACGACAAGGCGAATTTTCTGTAAAGGTTTCTCTTGGAGAGCTAAGGCTGGAAATTGAGTGGGTACTTTGGATGTCGACGGGACGGTTGCTTCGACAACGCGAGGTACTTGACGTAGTACGACCACTGGGCGTGGTTTAGAGGGTGACATTTCTGGTACACCACGTTTTCTCTTAAGGCTGGGCGCAGAAGAGAGAACACTGTGCGTTGTTGAGGCAGAATCTTGGCTCTTGACATCTTCTAACTGAGACCGTAATAATGTGTCGCTGGGGCCAGCCCCGCGAATAATCTTTGACGAAACGTTGAGGTCACCAATAGACATCTCAAACAAAAGTAATACATACCCTAGCAGTTTTCGCAGTTTCAGGATTTGAATGTGGGACGTTATCGGTAACAGGACCGGTGGCGCCATTGAGTCGTGATTTCGGAGTCGGTCTTCCATAAGGTTTAGTCGTTCTTGGTATCCTACTCGTTGTTTGTTTTAAGGTTGCTTTAGCAGACATGAGTGGATCCCCTTGCTTCGGTCTAGCGGGACTAGCTGAACGTTCATGAAATTCCGTTCCCGTCTCTTCAGGTATTGACGTCACAGGTTCTTTCCGTAGTGGAACTATCGGAAACGGAAGTTTCCCTATTTTTGGCGTTGCAATAGTCGGTAATGGACCGAACACAGGCGTACGCAACACAGAGTCTTTGGTCGTCCTAGGCGGAGGGGTAGAGCCAGCCCTTTTGGGTACTTTGATATCCCGAGCTTTGGATGGAGGCGGTTCAGCAGAGCCCACTCGAAGTCTTGCAAAGCTTCGTGTAGGTGTCCCAAGTTTTGGAGCCGTGGATCTAGCTATTTCGGAATTGACCACTCTCCTTACTGGGCTGTCCGTGGGAGGAATATTAAGCGTAAGTTGCGGGATGGTATCAACTCTAAGTCGACTGCTACCGCCCGGAATGCGCGATTCTTTCAGCGGAGATACATATCCCTGAGAAATTGCTTGCGCCATGGGTACACGCCGAGCAGGTGTACGACTAGGATCTTCCAAATCTGCTGGCTGCAATCGAACGATATCAGACTTGTGCAATGTAGACCGCGAAGGACTTGGGAAGCGTATGGGAAGGGTGGGTCGCACTGGAGTCTGTGGTAGGGGGTGTTGGGGAAATTTCGAGGGTTGTAAAGAGCGCTCCATCTCTTCATCCAGAGGTGTGCTTTCCAGTATAGAAAAAGATAAGTGTGGCAGCCCAGGGGGAGGCGTAGCCGGAGCGGGGTGCCCAGTTGACGTGGGAGACGATGTTTCTGTGTCTACGTGTGAAGTATGTGGCGAGTGAAAAGCTATCTGGACGTCCTGCGCCTGAGCCCAAGCCGTTTGGCTACCGCGTACCCTCCCGTCTTCTGGCAGAGACGCAGGCGCAGAATTTTCTTGCTCTTTCTCGTACTGGTCCGCGCCAACCTGCGCATCTGGAGATCCATTCCCTTCATTGGCGGCAGGCCATGCGAGCATCTGTGTCCCTGTACCTGAATCACTGAGCCTATATTGTAAAGATGATGCCGCTAAATCATCCAAGCGCCGCTCAGATTCCGATGACGGCAATGAAACTATCAAGCCTTCGTCCTCGTCCGCCTGGATTCCCTCAACGACCTCCTGTTCTTCGCGCTCTTCGGTCTCAGAAGACTCGATTACAATCATGGGCGGCCGCGCCTCCGGCCCAGATCCCTGTCCGTCTTGTGATGCAAACGCGGCAGGCAATTCTGGTGATCGTGAAAGTATTTCGTCTACGGAAGGATTGGTACTTGGAGGGAAATGCTCTGTCGAGAGGGGGATGCGTAACATTTGTCTGAGAGGTCCTGTAGGTGTAGGGAGGGAATCGAAAGAGATTAGATCCGCGTGACCCAAGTCGCTCTCGGCACGGCTAGGTGTCGATGGTACAGGTGAGATGTTTCCAGATGAGGGAGGAGAGGTAATGAATGATAAGTTACTTTTCATGCTTTCACTTTCATTGCCACCATCTGAAGTCAACAGAGAACCGTTTAAACCAGCGAGGGCAAGACGATGGGGTAAGGGTGATGCCAAGTCGGTCTGAGCTACGACCGACGGAGACGTAGGTGGAGGAGAAGGATTATCATGTGCACGACTGATCCTGATTGCTAACGCAGATGGAGGCTCTGAAACGATAGTTGCACGATGAAGCAAATGACAGAAAAGAGACGTTGCTTACCGTCACGCAGATCCCGTTCAAAGTCAGGCGTGTCTACGCGAGATGGTGCGGTTTCCGAAAGGTCTACATCCTCTTCCTGACGTTGTGGAGTCCCTCGTGGCGATGGTGGAGGTTTTGGTGTGGAAAGGCGAGGCGAACGCCGGAGAGGAGATCCGGAAACGCCTGGATGCATGATGTTTCCACGCGCTAACATTGGTAGAAATTTCTTTTCAGGGGATGTAAGCGGCCCAAAGTAAAGTCTCGCATCTGCAGTGTTGAAAGCATCACTGTCGGAGGCGGAGGAGGACGCAGGGGAGAGTTGTCGGGTATTGTGACTGTCAATCATGAGATTAATTTGAATGCGCAGCAGCAGTGTTGATAGCGTAGGCGATATCGATGTTGGCTACAACATTGAGCACTGGGCATTTGGCGTTGAAGTTGAAAATGGATTTCTTTGCAGGTACACCAGGGGGTTCCAACACCACGTGATCTATTCATTTTATCTTACCGACTACGATTGCCGTGCTCAAAGGAACATATTTGCCTCATGCAAACCATCGTGCTTGTTAGATTATTCACACTTCAACGGCCTTGTTTAGAGACTTGTGATGTGGAGGTTTCAACTACACATGCTGCGATCGAAGAGCGTTGCTGAAGCGAGGCTTTCAGCTGTCAAACAAGGTGAAGAACGGTGGTTAACTAAAGGAGAAAGTAAAAATTGCGGCAGACACAATCTCGGTACGTACCTCGTTGTTCTCCTTCATTAAACTCTGCAGTGATCGAGTTTGCTCGTCTATTTCGGTTTTCATTCGACTGAAAACCTCGTGTATGCTTGACTCCAGTTCTGCAATAGACTCTGGTCTAGACTCTAGAGAAACATCTCCATACCGAGGTCTCTTCGCCTTCCGGCCAGAATCACATTCGGCAATCCTTTCTTCCATCATGCTAGTGTGCCGATTGAAATATCCGTCCATGCCATCATCTGTTGCTGAATATTGACTTGCCCCCCGGCCAAAGTTTATCTCGTTAGCAAGCGGCCTTCCTAATGTTAGGTTGGTAGTCTGCTGCAAAGTGTACTGGACTGCAGATGCTGCTTCATTGCGAACCCTCTCCATAACGTCTTTGATCTTCGCATCCATGGCCCTTGAAGCTTCGGAGATAAAAAGGTTGAAAGCCTCACGCCAGATTTCTGATATAGCTTGAAAGTTGTCTTCGATACGTCGTTTATTCTGATCTTGCTTGAGGAGGATATTGGCAATAGTAGGCATGATGATAGCGCCACTTTCGGATGAAATCTTTGCAAGGGTAGCTGAAAGTTCGGTATATGCTTTGAGTTTCTGGCGTTCTCTAACTTGTGCTTCGATGTCCAGTGTTGCTTGACAGGAAAGTCTATGTGACACAAAAGCCTTTTAAATGAAAATCACCAAATACACGGAAAACGAGCTTGTAAATGACCTTGAAAGTTTGTTAAATAAAGCGGCGATCTGTTCTGTGCATGGAGTCTCCACAGGAGGAACTGTATTTGTGCTAGGTACGAGTGCATTACTGCTTGCAGAGGTGCTAGGATCGGTGAATGGAAAGCCAGAAGAGGTTGTAATATCATTGCTTGTGCTTGGACAGTCAGCAAGACGGGGACCGGTAGGAGTTGAGCAAAAAAATGAACCACGATTACTGGGGTACTTGGGCCTATCTCCGGATTTCTGCAGAAACGAGTTATATACTCTAATTGTTTCATTATTTCGAAGAAGGAACAAACCAAAATTGATGGTTGGCCAAAAGTCTGCGCTGACTGACCGTGCTCAGTCGGTTCCTTTGAATTCAAATTATCGTCACGCATAGTTGAAGGGTGAGTATCACGTCTTGAACGACTGCCCTTGGATCGCTTATTATCCCGGTCACGATCCTTGAAAAGGGCGATGCTTGTTCGGCGGGGCCGGCTTGGAACACGCAATTTCCGGGTTTCTTGAAGTTTGCTCTGCAAGAAAAGGTCATCCTGAGAGACTAAAGGTGCAGAACGGGGCTTTGTTGCATCAGTTGGCGCGCGTGGAGGAA
>JABCKL010016733.1:418387-454022 GCA_018851305.1 Calocybe cyanea
AGACGACCCTGAAGATTAGATATACACCTCGGTCTTATGCTTTTTTAACATTATCACGATGGTGAAATGCTCCTCGGTCCTTCCGTGTCCCGTCCGGGTAGGATCACTCATCATTCAAAATCACGCGTTACCGGCAATAGTGCGTTGCCTGTCCAGCAGAAGAGCTGAGATCGGATCCTTACGACGACAGCTTGCCAGCGTCTGATGCTCACTCATTCCACCGTTCCCTAACTCCTCTGCTCCAACATAATCATGGGTACTGCATTCAGCTTCTCTCTTAACTATATAGGCGCCCTTTTTAGTCTAGTATCAACTTATAGATTGCCCCATAAATTCCCCTCAATCAATTTTCCGCAGAAACCCGCTTTGATCACCGTGAAGAAAGGGAAGGAGACGGAGGAAATATCTCTACAAACCCTCGTCGAAACCCGGTGTCAAAGCCTCTTCTCCCCGTTTCGACCACTCTGGTGGCTGTTCAAGTGAGCTGAGCTAAAAGAAGCACTCATCATCTTTGATATTTACAGCAATCAAACACAGTGGCCATCTACAAACTGTTTATTCTGTCCTCGGCGATTTCTCCAATAATGATCAAATGTGGTACAACAGGTGTGTATACAGGAAAAGGCCTATCTCCAACTGTAGCTCACTCATATCAAAGAAAATACATCCGGCTAGGAGACGGTGGTACTCTGTGCGTCCATGCCCTTCCGCTGTGCTGGCTCTGTCTTTGACAAGACAAATCGTACTCCTAGTGGCTTAGACTTCGCCCCTCCTGATGATTCGGATCTAAAAGACGATACCCCAATAATTGTAGTGATGCATGGCCTGACCGGAGGTGAATCTCCACTTTCTCATCAATTTACTTCCTTCTCATCGTATTTCTCATAATAGGCTCTTATGAACCATATGTAAGAGCCATCCTACATCGCGCTTGTACACCAGTCGGGGAAGGTGGTCTAGGTTACCGAGCTGTAGTTGTCAATTATAGAGGCTGTTCGTATGAATACCATCCGTCTATGCCCTACACCAATGCCTTGACTTCATTTCAAATCCAGGTGCTGGAGTGCCGATTACCAGTCCCCAACTATATTCGGCTGGATATACAGATGACCTTCGACAGGCTCTTAAATTCATCTCGCATATTTATCCCAACGCTCCTCTCCTCGGAGTCGGTTTTTCCCTCGGCGCCAATGTAATCACACGATATCTTGCTGAGGAAGGCAAGAAAAGTCGCTTGCGATCTGGCTGCGCGCTTGCTTGTGTAAGAATATTTTGTACTTTACCGATATGCATTTCTCAACTCTCTGGTTACAATAGCCATGGGACTTGAATGCAAATAACGATGGGTAAGCTGAAATTTTCAAATTCGCTTCCTGGACAGTTTGTTCATAAACCGCAGTTTGGAGAATTCAATTATAGGAAGGAATATTTATTCGAGAGGCATGGGGTCCAACTTGCAAAGACTGTTAAGGCGACATATCGAATCACTTCAGTCAAATCCAGAACACTTTGTAGCCAAAGCCGTGCCTCTCACGCTTGCCCTACGAAAACCGACCTTGGACATGTTTGACAATGCTTTCACGCGGGTTGCGGGCGGTTCTCCACCAACCTTTCCCTTCCCGACAGCTCAGGATTATTATCGTTGGGCTTCAAGCCATTATGTCCTTCCAGGTATCCGGGTCCCGTACCTGGCCATCAATGCTGCAGACGATCCTGTTGTTAGGCATGTTCCTACGGACGGCGCTGGCAATGGATTGGTTATCATGGGTTTAACGCACTCAGGCGGACACCTAGGATGGTTCCAAGCTGGTGACGGTGTTGTCGAGCGCTGGACGACAAAGCCAGTCCTCGAATGGCTCAAACTTACCGGAGAGGATATTGTGCATGTTACACAAGGACCACATCGGCGAATCAACATAGATGATGACGGATGGCTGAGGGAGGAAGAGATACCTGGCCTTGCATGCAAGCAAATAGAAGGAGGCGGGATAATCGACGGTAACAGAGGGGAAGGGGGAATCTTGGGTGAAGGAGGGATGTTACAAGGGCTATAGAGCTTCGTATTTTTCCTGGGACTGATCTTTAGTAGCTTTCGATATTTATACCTGCCATGCTGTGCATAAGACAAAGCGTGATATTTATTTCCTGTTGTCGATCTCTGATCAATCGCTATCGCTGAATTCGACGCGTTCCTCATCCTGGGCCTCATCAACTATCGTCCTCTCGTATTGACTAGCGTCCACAGAAACAGTGCCTTCTTCTAGAAGTGTGTCGTCCTCCAAGTTCTTGCCTCCACGCTCAAATAGTTGACGGCCTGAGCTGTGATAAATCCATGATATCTACAACAAGATGACCCTTACCCGTCAACCGAATGGCAACTCTTTTGAGCTCTTCCCGTTCTTTAGCTGTCAAGCCTTTAATTTTCTCCTCTTCTTCTCGGGTTTTGCTGACTGCCATCTCTTCATCAAAAGCAACCTTCCACGCCCTGAATGATTCCAATGTAACAGGAGTTCCACGAGTCCGTGCTTCCTCCTCCTATAAGAGAACGCGTTGAAACCACTTTTCTACTCTGGAATTGATTCTGGTTTCACATGCTTACCTCGAGTGCCAGCCGTTCTTTCTCTTTTTCTTCCTTTTGGCGCCTTTCTTCCCTGACGCGGCCAAGCCGTGATAGCTGTTCCCTTAGATGCGAGGCTAAGGTAAATGTCATGGCCATTCCGATGTTATCGTTACCCTATGAAGTTGCCACAATTAAAATGCTCTTGATCATCTGTACGCGCCACAAACCACTGAGCGAAGCTCCTCGAGGATACTCGATAGCTCTTCGTCTTGTAGATCGCCTTCCAATATTTTCAAAGAGATATCTGGCAACGTATCTGGATATCCGTCCACATAATGGACACACAACGCCAATCTCACTACGGTTTGTGAATTAGCTCTGGGTGCGCTGATCCAGATATAAATGGCGTACAAGGTTCGGCACCTTCGACAGGATCGTCTGGTTCTACTTCGATCTCAATATCCGTTTCGGAAATTTCTTTACATGAGCTTTAGCTGCATCATGGCAGTGATACGTGCATATACACATTACGGACTTGAGAGCTCATCAGGATATATGGATTCTAGCACCTGCAATAGATAAAACGTCACGTAAGAGTATTTTCGTATGAAAAAACTCGAGTAAAAAAACCTCAAGTTCCTCAGCCACTGCTTCTGAAGCCATTTTACGAGGCCCAAGTTTGATGAATGAATTGAATTGACAGCTGCAAAATCATGCATGTTACATAATCACCCAGTTCACCTTAGCTCTCTCAGTTTTTGTCGCCTCTGTAGGGAACTTTGCTATGTTTAAAACAATTTTACCCCTATTGCGAACAACCGGTTCATCTCGACAGTCCATATGTCAACTACAAATGCGGCGTTCGGCCTCTTCGTCTCCACAGCAAGCAACATGGGCTAGTCCGGTCGGGGACACGGTGCGCATTGCTTACAAGCCAATTGATAACATAGGCACAGCCGAAGAGATTTGGGCAAGGAGATCGTCACAAGCGCTGAATGACCTGTCAAAAAATCCTCAGGTGGATGCCTATACAGGTCCTACGTTTTGGCAAACTGTTTTGACTCTGCGCTGATCCTACCATACAATCAGGTCGGACTGTGCTTGTCAAAGATGGCAATGTCGCGGAGTCATATGCTGTGCTGCATAGAATTCTCCAGCGGAATAAAGTTAGAGCACAATTAAGAAGGGCAGAAAGACACGAGCAGAAGGGAGAGAAGCGTCGTAGGCTGAACAGCGAGAGATGGAGGAGACAGTTTGCACACGAGGTAGGCAATCTTTCTCAATCCAGATAATCGGGTTTCTTAGTCTTTCTTCAAACAGGTGCGAATGAAAGTACAGCTGGTGCAAAAAATCCGCGACCGGGGGGCGTAGCGGATTGCAGGGAGTATGGCACGTTGTGTGCAGGTGTCAGCACGCTAAAACATCCTTTCAACGATCACTTTGACGCGAATAGTAAAAAGAAGGTTCTTCTGAGCCCCCTCCAACAATCGTGGTCTTCCTTCTGTGTTCTGAGCCCCAGGTTCTTTTTTGGGAATGCTCCAGTTTACCTGATGTCTTCCGGATCTTGAAACGTAATCTAGTCTAGAAACGCGCTTATCGGGCTTTCTTTGGTCACCCCATAAACGAGCGAGTTTTGTTAAGTTCCACGATCCACTTCAAGGAGGTATTGTGGCTCCATCACCTACCTCGTTTCTCGATTGAGCTTGTTCTGTACCTCACCTGTTGCTCTGCGCTATCAGCACGGCGATTTGATGCGGTGTTCCACGCACGGAGCATAACCAAAAAATCGAGCATCTGGAACGTTGGAGCAAAAATTCTTATGCCACAGGGGCGTGGTGTGAATCCTACTTTGTTTTTACCTGTACTTAAGCAAGTCGTGAGATGTCAGAAACATCACAAGCTAACTTAGACACGGTTCTTGAACTACATGTTTATGGTTTTTGGCATTCAATGCAACAAAGATAGGTCTTGCCGTAACTTAGCGGCATACTCCGCAAGCTGCACGTTGCCTTAGGTGACTTTCTTTTCGAGAACGCGGCCTCCATGCGTCTGTCTGCGCGCTGTAGAAATAAATTGAGTCCAGTGAGCGAAGGAGCAGAGACGTTACTCTGTTCGTCCTTTTCGTAGACAAAGAATGTGCCATAATGTTCGCTACATGCCACTGCTTTTTGTTTGGCCTGTGCAATTTAATTCCTTTCTTTAGATTATAGATGGCCGTTACCACACAGAATGTGGTGATTTCTCCTCAATGGCAACTCGGTTTCAAGATTGCCTTCGGCCAAATTGCCTATTTAGTGCACGCCATATGCACCCCATAGGCAAGTCAATTTATTTTATTTTTGTGTGTAGCTTCTGTTGATGATGGTATAGGGTGCAAGTCTAGCGGGTGTATAAGGCTGATGGCCCTTCCTGTGAAAAATCCAATACGAATCAGTAATACCAAGTGTAGTCGCTGTAGCACGAGAGAACAGCTTGGTACGTTGGGCATTGATCATTAATGCTTCGGGTGTTGCGATGGTGATTATTACATTTCATTTGTATTTTTGTCGGGACAAGGCGCCCATTATCCAAATCAAGACAGTTTATTTCCTTTTTTGGATAATGTAATCGGAGATCACATGTTGTGGAAGCTTTTTTGAGTTGAAACACTTTAGGGATTCCTTGTAATCACGGATAGAATAAAAGACAGGAAACCCAGATATTGGATGCAGTTACCCCAAATTCACCCATGAACAGTCTTAGAGATTATCTGGAATACTCCTTTCTACCAAAAATGCAAACCGCAATCGATACACCCCCGGACGGTCATAAAAGTCATGCTAATAAACTTCATATCAGCCCGGAACATTGGCGCAGACTTGAAGTCATGCACCCCATGACCGAATCTATGGATAAATGTTTAACCACATGTGAGGGTCTGCCTATCTTTTGTAATTTGACAATCTCCGAGCAAGCATTGACTCTTTTCAGGGATAGATAGTCATGTTGCTTCCCAACTTGTGAGCTCCAGCAACATCGAGGAAAAGTTAAACTCGCCATACAAGTCAACGTCTCGTCCTCCTCCTCGATTGGAAAAGAAGAGGCCCAGTTCAATTGCACAGTTCGTCGGTCAACTCATACTTTGGGCGTTTATTGAGCCAGGTCAAACCCTCTGTAGCATAGCACCGTGGATTGAGAGTCTACCACTCCAAACAGCCCAATCAGTTTTCCACGTCCTATTTCCTCAGCTAGCAGACTATAGCTTTACTCTTGCGGAGGAGGATGAGTCCGAAAATCTCGACTTGGATATATTTCAATACTTTACTTGGTCGAAAACCACCAAACTAAGTTCAGAGGCGACTTACACAACAAGCAGGCTTACAATAGCCTTCCAACCACCGTGGATATTATCTGATAAAGATATTCAAATGTTTGCCCGGTGTAGATCGGCTAGTGTCTGGCAAAACATTTTTCATTCCTGCTTTCTAACCTGCTCTGCGTATAGTTCCCCTCTCTCCGCAAAGCCGGAAGTGCATTTCCGGCGGAGATTCTGGAAAGTCGGCATCGACTATGGGGAAAGGTAAGGCGTTTATCATATCACACCCACTTCCTTAATAGAAAGGCATAGGTATGGGACGTTTGCGCGAAAAATCGCACACGCTGGTTTGTCTTGACTTCGTACCACAGTTGGGTCTTCGGAGTATTTACACAAGGTGAGATTAGACCTGAATTTGAATCCGACAAAACCTCACGCCGAAGATAGGGTGGACGGCGGCCTTTGTTTCAGATGTTTATGTCTACGATTCTTTGAATCCTACGATCGCTGAGTACTTGTTGTTCTGGATCGCTTCCGCCATGCGAGTTCCTGGCACTGCCTCGGTCCCCAAAGTGAGCGACTGATCCTATAATCTTGGGGCCCGAGCCCTCATATTTTCTCTCCCTAGGTGCTCGAGCCGATAGTCTACCGCTTTTGTCCGGCTCCTGCTCCTCTCGCAAGAACTAGGATCGACTTTTGGACAGTGCCTAACTCGGAGTCACACTGGGATGGCAAAAGCGATGGTAATTTGTGAGATCTCTTAGCAAGCCAGAGCTTATTGTTTTTCTTTTTTTTTTTCAAACCAAAAGTTGCACCATCATCTGCTGGCGCATATCTATCGGATGCCGGGTCTTGCGCTTCTGGCCTTACGGGTTTTGGCCCATTGGTAGATGACGCCGGCTTCAACGCTTCATTGCGGCAGCCTTTGATCACATGCTGGCTAGAAGATACACAGACAGGGGAACTCCTGCTACCATATGATTCATCGATGGTTCCGAGAGGTATTCAAGGGGTACTACGCCAGGTACCAGGTACTCGTCAAGGAGATTTGTTCGCATAGCATCGTTGCGATGATGAAGTCACAAAAACCGTAGATTCCTGCCTATCTAGAAACCTACCAATATAACAATTATGTCTCTGGATATGGAACACTCTTCTCGTTATAACTACTCCTCGCAGGAGTGTTACCACCGTGTGATGAATTAGGCGTCCTTCCCAGAATGTCAACAGGAGCTGAGTCGCTAACGTGCGTAGGTACTGAAACAGCTGACACGTATAAATTTGGACTAGAAGAGGTCGGAGGCGGCACCTGAGAGCCGATACAAAATGTTGGCACGAGGTCGGGATGCAAAACGGCACATACCGCGATGATGCTGGAAAGATACGGGAAATTGGTCTGGATATCTTGAGACGAATAGAACTCCAGAAGGATACTCAATGCCTCTGTCAACGGAACATCAGATTATATTCATTTTTGCTTTGTAAGAATATGAGACCTGCAATAGAGGAGAGTTCCGTCTCGCTAAAGGTGAAATACTCGATGACGTAACGCGAAGCATCGGGTGACGGTGGTTTATGTGACGGAGGAGTGGGTAAAGAAGCTGTAGGTGCAGATGCAGATATACGAGCGTCAAGCGATGGTGAATTGGGCCCATCGAAAATGCGCTGGGCAAGGATATAACAAGCAGCAGCAGTGATTTTAGGGGGGTACAAGAGGCACATCGGTGTACGGTATCTACCAGGGAGAACATTTTCATAAGACAATCGTGAGTAAAAGCAAACCAATAAGACAAACGAATCATGAGCGAGGCTCCACGCGTATTCTTGAATTAATGGGTTACTTTCATGTGCATCAAAGAGGTCCACCAACTCGGCGTGCGGACTGTCAACCACAAGATCAAAACAAATCGCTTCAAGAAGGTATTCCTCCGTTAGTAATATAGAGGTCTGTATTTGTTCCACTTCCTAGATAATATTCGGCTGCAGTATTGCGGGCAGCCATACGACATACCTTACTGTCTGCGGGAATATTGGTGATGTCAACTCCTGCTATCTTCGCCTGACAGACTCTGGCAACATCACGGAGCTTCCGGCCACACTCCTCGGTTTTCGTTGCAAGAAAGATACAGGATGCCGCAACGTCCTATGAACACTCCCGCTGTAGAAGAGTGATTTTGACTACGTATAAACGTACTTGGCGGTGGAAGTCTTCCATAGAGTAGCGCATATAGAATCTATGAAACCAAGTTGCCGCAGTAAACATGGCTGAACTCGGACTTGTGGAGAAATCTGGTTAATACCACGACACGAGGAGGTGTATCGGAAACAAATACGAACAGCCCTAATGAAGAACCCAGTCTAAACAGAAATTCAACACCCCTTGCTCTGTCGTAGAGCTGCTTTTCCATTGAAATGCCGACAGATGGTGTCATATATAAGGCAGACAGCGAGAAAAGCCATTGAGTGCTAGGAGGCATTCTTTTGTGTCGTACAATTTGAAAACCTCGACCAGAAAAGGTTGGATCAAATTACATAATATATCCTCTTTCTTAATTGGGTTTTTTCTTCCGCTCTGGACTCCGCCTTTCTTTACGCCTCCACTGTGGTATTTTTGCGTGCCAATGCGTAGCCATAGACAAACACAGATCGCACATGACTCGATGTTGGAACGAATCTGGACTTAATAAGAATTTAATTCTCATGTCATAGCTCACCCATCCTGAAGCACACGAGGAACACAGTTCTGGTCAGTCGCTGGTGCCCGAAAATCTTCCTGAACAGTTTCCGCGTGTTTTAACATGCGGAAACCTTGCGGTCTATGTATCAAGCTTTCCCCGTTTTTCTAGTCCTTGTACTTTGCATCAGAATAATATTACATGTAGGGAAGCGAATGCTTTATCCTCCTTCTCCATCTAGAAGGATTTCCATATGTTTAAAGCATTTAACCGACGGTAATCAAAGAGCCTCCAGGACTTGATTTTGTGGTAAAGCTCTTAGCCAGCAGCAGCGTAAGCAATTGAGTAAATGAAAACTTCTGTGATCCTGAAGCTTCCCGACAGATGCCGAGCTTGCCTGTCATAGTCAAAAAGTCACTTGGTGACAGAACTCACCAAGAGCATTTTGACGGCTTGATTAAGTTAAAGGTGCGAGTTTCGGCCAGTGGGTACATTCTTGTTATTTTTGCCTCCCGCGATGCTCCTGGATTCACAAAACTGATGCTTCCTACATAAAATCTCCCAGCATAAGCTTCTGCAGAAGCATCCAGCTACGCCGCGGGTAAGTATATCGGTAATTGGGCTGTCCTCTCCCTTGGACCGTGGGGCTTTCTTACAATTAGATGGAGGTAGCACCAAATAATATCGCCATCAAGTAAATACTATTGTTTACTGGTTCTACACACGTAACTGCTGTAGATGTGCTTCGAATCATTCAGCGTCCGCCCCCTCCACGTCGTGATGCCTGCGGACCGGCCTGCTCGCAGCTATAGCATAGTCGTTGAAAGGTACGATCTATGTTGATGACACAATTGAGTTGACTTTAAGTCAACCATTGAAGCATGAGAATCGTACTGTATTGTTCGGGAAACTGACGACTAGTTTACCCCAAGCCTTAGTGCTACCATTCAGAGAAAGCTAAGAAGCTCACTATTGCCAACACGTTTTTTTGCAGTCTGGACCACAATCAGGAGGGTGTATAGTACTAAACTTACACCATCGATCTTCGCATTGAATCTAGAGGTAAACGATGAGCTGGCTGTGGCCGCATCGGCGAACGCCGCTGACCATTTCGTCTGGCTGTACGATCTCAAGTTGATAGATATCTGTGGCAGAAAAGAGCGTATCATACAACATACCAAGTTATATACGTGATTGCAAAATGCAAAAATATGTTGAACTCTAGTGATGGAGGTTAGATACGATGTGAGAGTTAAGTGGGAGCGACGGCTCACTGTCGCCATCTACACATGGAGAGAAATGTCGACCGCGAAAGGGGTCAAGGCAAAAGGTGAGGGTTGTTGAGCAAGCTTGAAGTATCAGACGACTGCTTGCGCCTTTATACAGCGCTCCAGCACTTCAACTAAGCAGGGGAAATAAAATAAAATAACAGAGGCTGCATGTTGATCAAGATTCGGGCCGTTCCTCAATACACGGTTATATCACGATGTAGACGTGTGCTGCAGACGAACAAACATTTCTGTACAGAGGCCGAAATCAGCCACCGTAATCAACATAAGTCGTGTGTGCGGTTGAGAGCAAGGGAAGAAGATCAACTTCGGAGTGTCAAAATTCTAAAATCAACTTCCGCGTCTGTTCAAGCTTCGTAGTCTCGGGGGCTTTATACCACGTCATATTGTAGAAAGACTTGAGATTCTAGCTTAACGATGAGTTAATGAATCGGTTAGACGCGTTTTTTCGGCCGGAAATTATGATTGAGTTTAACACCACCGCACGGAGGCAAATGTATGATCAACATCAGCAAAATCTCGGTGTTGGACGCAAACACTACGCAAACCTGGTCACACTCAAATCCAGACAACAATCGTGGTTCTTTCGAGATTGTTCCGGCCGAGCTTATCAGGAGAACTGCGAATGGTCTGAGTTTTGGGTCCGCCAGCCAGAACTGAATGGGACCTCTGTCACATTGTGGCCTGGCCAATCTTTAGTAGGAGTACAACATGAAGGTTATCAGATATCGTGATGATCTATCTCCAAATTCTTTCCGAGTACCTTGAAAACGTAGATGTAACCACATGCCACCGGAATCACGCCAGTCTATCCCGCGAACATTCCAACCAGATATTGGCTGACACCTTCGGGAGTGAGGCTGCCGACGTCGGAAAATACCAGGGATATCAGATCAGGTCTAGGCTAGATCTCAGATACACAGGAAGAACGTGAGGACAGCAGCATCACCTTGTATAATCAACATCCGGATTGTTCTGTGAAATCATCTGTTGCGTGAATTTTGTCAACGCCACATCGGAACAGCCATTTCCCTCCGGGGCGCTGGAACTCGGCGACGACACGGACCTTTCGTAATCTTGATGCGCCGGCTTTGGGCGGGGAAAAGAAAATATTCGTGTGTTGTTATTGGGTAGATCATATTGAGACAACGGGAATAGCCGGTGAAATTTATAGCTGGGAATGAAAGAAGTGGTTAGTTGCAGAGAATCACAAAGACTGCAAAATCTACTTACCTTTCTGCGAGAGCGTAGAAGGGCTTGTTGGCCGCCTTGGCAATAATCGCTATCTGGTTGCTCCCCACGGCATTAATAAGCCCACCACTTTCTACTACAGCTTCAGACCCAACGAGGACGAAGTCAACCTTTTCCATAACGTATGCAACAGCGGAATCCAAAATGACGGTGCTAGGTACACCCGCGGCGGTCAGGGCCTCGGCAGTCTTAATTCTAATGTCAAACTCAGCATGATTACATTACGTCGGCCGTGGATAGTTACCCGAGGCCCCGGGGTCGAGCTTCGGTAACAAAAACTTTGGGCAGAATTTAAGCTATTGCAAACTCCGGAAAGGGAGATATCGAAAAACCTGATATTCTTTTGCGTTCATGAGCGAGCAGGAGAGTTTGCATGACCACCCTTGAGTATGAGTGTGTAAGAATCTTTAGAAGAAAAGGTGTTATATTTATATTGCAATACGAGTAGGGATATGGGACTGACCACAGAGCCATCTTTTATGAAGGGGACTGCAAGCTCGGCGATTTTCCTACGATACGCAAGTGACTCATTTGCATACTGCCGCCCTTGGCGCACGAGTTTTGTCTTTAGGTCGGCAAAACTCTTCCAGCGCTATTTTAGCCACGATCTTCGTGACGGTGGCGAGACAGCGTACATCTGAATCATGTGGAAATAAGGTGACAAAAGCGATGAAAAGTTCGCAGCCGGCGTTCAGACTGATTGAATTTGAAGATCCTTCTTTGAGGGCTTCGGCACCATCGTTGAGCGCTTTGACCAGCTCAAACATCGTTCCGGCTGTCGAAAATTTCTGAGATGATCCTAGTAGAATGAATGATATCGTTCCAGGGGCTCACCTGTAGATTTTTCCATCAGCTGGGTAAGCGCAATGATGGCTGCAAGCGGTGGAGATATCTTGGGCGATGGAGGGTTACTATATGACTATAGAATCGCGTGAGCTTCCACATACTTGTTCATCGAGCAGGATGTGCTGGTAAGCTTTGAAGATGTCGAAGACGTCGTCTGAGGTGCTTTTGGCGACCTCGTTAATATTCATCGCGTTGGTAGACGTCGGTAAGAATTATGTAAGCATTCCATTAAGTTACAAGGGGATGTCGCATTGGACATTGCTGACGCGAATAAGAAATGTGCCAATACAGTACGGGATACATGAAAATGATTCAATCGGCTTTGGAGCTGAAAAAGTATCTGAAAATCAGGTTAGGATTAGAGTGACGGAATGTTTCATGCTACTGTATAGTGCTGATAATTTTTGTTGCTAAAGAAACGCGTGTGTGACATTTAAGGGTCGATAAATATCGGAGGTCCATTTGAACAGAGCGCCTTGAGGGTAAGTACGGCGCAGCCAAGTTTGGAATAATAATAATAATATCCTTTGAGTGACAGCGAGGATGAATGCTGTCCTCGATCGTGGGAAGATTTTGCGCCAGGGCGTGAAAGAAAAATAAAACTGTTGTATTAGTTTGTCACTTACGCTGGAGGCTCTACTCATCAGAACGACTGCTTGCTGAGTGTTTGGAGATATGATGAATAAATGGAGTACGCAAGGGGGAGGAGTGAGCGGACACCGGGGGTAAGGACGATGGTCAACTTTACACGTGTATTTGTGACCGACGCTGCTCGGTGATGGTTGTTTTTTTGTATATTTTAATATTAATATTCACTGTATTTTTTTCTTTGAACCGTTAGGGTACAAAAAGCCTGGCTCTGGCGAATGCTCTCCTGCCTCCCCTCCTTTTGAGCTCGCCGTCGCACTTCGCATCCTACTCAGTGTATGCCCTTTTCTTTCTTTCTCGCTTCCCCCATATCACTTATCACCATTTATAATCATAGTCAACACCCATGGCTACGCGTCCAAGAGCGGAGGTCATTTTCTCCAGCGATGTTAAAAATATGGACGACTGGGCTCGTCGTACTCGCATACCTCTAACCACTGCTGACGCTTTGGGTGCTACATACGCCCGCGCTCATCGTTGGCTCCAAGCTCTAAGGGTTCGTCTCATCCGCGATTATAACTGGATAGACTCCCCCTGCAACGACGGCCGCATGCTATTCTCTCTCGAAACTTCATCTATCTGGCGCTCTTCCGTTGGCCTACCGGCTGGCCCAAAGCTCAAACTTCAGCTTCCGGTTCATGCTAGCTCTTTTTTCTCACCAGAGCGGCGCGTTCAATGGCAGATGGTTTTTCATAGCGACATCTTCGAGTCCGTCCGCAAGATATGCCCTCCCATTAATGATATCCTCAGCCTCATACAATGCCTTCTGACTGGTGTCGTTACCCTGGTTTTTGAGGAATCCTTACCGGAGGGCACTTATCGAACCACTCGCGGATTACCTTCCATATCGTGGGTTAACGAGAACGAGAGTGCCCTTGTAGAAATTTTCGGCATTCCCCATTTCCGGGCGTTAAGCAGAGCTTGTCGTGATACAGAAACGGCTTATAAGCTCGAGGTCGTTCCGCATTCGCGTTGATGCTCCTCCGATTTCCTCGCACGCCTTCCACAGTTTCTTGCCTCCCACTGCTATCGCTATCATTGTTGGCAACCTTTGGTGACCGAATCCTTCTTGAAAAAGAGGTCCTCCTACTATTTAGCTAACCGGCCGCTAATGTTTCGTTGCTCCTTTGATCCATATTGTGGTTGCATACTCTTTGCTTTCCGTCCTCTGCATCTACGACCACTTTCCTTATAGACATTTTTAATCATTGCAATCCATACCATCGCGCACTATATAATCGCTTTCGCAACCTCTATTGGTACTGTTTTGCCGCATTGACTACTCTAATTCGTTCATTGACTTCAAATACGCTTGTCATAACCTCCGTAGCATACTAGATTTTTTTACATCCATGATCGGCTTCACCGAAAGTAGAAATACAACTTGTTAGAATTTAAATATGATAATCATTTCTTGGTGCCTTGACTCACAATTCCCATCACAGCTTGGGCTCAAAATACCATGTTGTCTACAATTGCATGCCAAAATCCCTCTTGCCCTAATGGAAACCCACCTTCGCGTTTGGAATGTCCAACCTGCAACAAGTGGGTCATCCAGTTTTCCTTTTCATAGCCAATATCTTTTACCTATCACAGACTTGGGCTGAAGGGGTCTTTCTTCTGCGGACAGGAATGCTTCAAGTCTGGATGTAAGCCAGCTTTTGTACTCATTTTCACTCACCTATGGCTTAAAATTAAAACGCAGGGGCAAGTTCTCTATAACAAAGCAGGGACAGTCGAAAGTTGATCACTGTTCCTACAACTGTAGAAATTGCACAAAGCCATACACCTACTCGCCACTGGCAAGGCAGAAGGTGACCCGGTGACTCCGCAGCTTCAGGTTATCGGCCTGGGTGCTAACATCAGTCTACAGATGGTACATACAACCCATTCCCAAACTACAAATTTACGGGGCCAATGCGGCCAGTCTATCCGCTATCCAAGACTCGAGTCGTTCCGGATCATATACCTCGTCCAGACTACGCTATTGATGGTCAGCAACAGCATGTACTTGGCGTTTGGTTTTATGCCCTAAATCTGTCGATCGTAGGTAAACCTTTGTCAGAGATAAAGCGCGCTGGTCAACCTCCGCGGATACTCTCGAAAGAGGAGCAAGATAAAATGCGGAAAGCATGTATTGTGCGTGATATCTTTCATTAGGGGGTTGCAGGAGAAAGTTCAACATCTGAGCTTGATATTTAGCTCGCTCGAGAGGTCCTGGACATCGCTGCTTCTCATATCCGTCCAGGAATTACTACTGACGAGATTGACGAAATCGTTCATCAAGCCACAATTGAAAGAAATTCTTACCCATCCACCTTAAATTACCGCAATTTTCCGAAATCCGTCTGCACGTAAGTAAAGCGCTGGTTCGATACCTTTATGCACCCATCCATCTTTCACCAGGTCCATTAATGAAGTTATTTGTCATGGTATCCCTGACCAGAAGAAACTACGGGAGGGAGACATCATCAATATCGGTGAGTCTTCTGCTTTCAGTGTTTCAGTGGCTGTATAGTAATTTGTATTGGTAGATGTAAGTCTCTTTTTCGAAGGTACGTCGTGCAGTCACTAATACAAAATGAGCCTTAAGTCCGTTCATTACGCAAGGATATCATGCGGACCTAAATGCGACCTATCCTGTCGGCAAGATTGATGAAGACGCCAAAAAACTCATTCGTACGGCACGTAAGTGCTTAGATGAGGCTATAAGAATTTGCAAGCCTGGTGCCTTGATCCGCGATATTGGAAATGTTATGTATGCCATAGCAGATTGGACGCATGGGGAGTGTTTATAATGTCCTCTTTCAGCGACCCCATTGCACGTGCCAATGGGTGTTCAACGGTGCGGTCATACACTGGACATGGCATAAACGACCTCTTCCACTGTTCACCAACGAATATACCACATTATGCAAAAAATAAAGCTGTGGGTTCGATGAAGCCAGGAATGGTGAGCAGTACGTGTCTGTCTTCATGAAAGATTGAGAAACAGTATCGTCAAGGTGTTCACGATCGAACCGGTATAGTCCGCTGGTTTATTAATGTCGATCTGAAGATTAATCTTCCTTCTAGATGATCAATCTTGGGAATAACAACTGGTCTGTGGTTCATTGGCCAGACAACTGGACGGCTACGACGGTTGATGGAAGTAAGAGTGCCCAATTTGAAGAAACATTGCTGTATGTGCTCGGCTCAGATGATTCTTTCTCTTCATCTAAGTGGCGATTCTAGAATCACAGAGACAGGTGTTGAGATTCTGACTGCTGGAAAACCGTTTGAGCTTGCATAGCTTCCCGAGGTATGTAGGTTGTAGATACGTGCTCTCATATGTGACTTATGACGAGAATAGCAAAGTAGTCATTGTATCGAAGTGGTCGCGTTGTGCGTTACTGTGCACGAACAAACATTGTGCACTTTTTCTGTCGAACTCGTTTGTAGGATCCGCAGACTGTTCTGCTTGGTAACCTCTGCGACACATCCGACAAGCTTTCCCTTCACTTTCTATTTCCGTGGCGAGATAGGAGATTGTCGAATATTATTAGACTTGTCTAGGTGGAGAAACGCATATGATGTGGGATCGTTGAGCCTGCAGTCTTTGAAATAGGCATATGTGCACTGTCAACTTTTCAGCTTTTATCGGTGACCACCTCACTTGCCGTTGGAAATAATACCTCATGATGCTAAGATCCTGCAATGTACTATTCCTGTTTCATTCTTTGACAGGGGACACTAGCTGAAGGCACAACAGCGCTCTACGCTCTCGGTGCGTGGTACAGTAGTCTGTAAATTTTGAAATATATATATGGTCACTATATCCTCCATACTCAATGAGACAGTCGAATTTCGATCCCTCCCCAGTCCGTGTTGTGGTACTCGATCACATGCTTCACTTCGTTCGTACGACGTACGTTGCATCCTCCTTATTTTTACCTTACAAACACCCTATCTATATTTGTAGCCCCCACTATGGGTACGATGTGCGAGTAATTAAGGGCTTTGGCTCACAAAACATGAATGACCGTTTCTGAAGAAGTTGGATGAATTCGAAGCACAACTGACTTCAGAACTCCAGGAGATATATAGTGGTTTACAGAGAGAACGTATTGAAAAGCAATATTATCTAAGCACTCAGTACTATCATTGAAGGAGATTATTCCTTCATTGGACAGCTCGACTCCGAGTATTTTGAGTTGCCGAGGACTCAATGTTGACTGGAAATGAAAGCAACAACTAAGGGCCGCAGAGAACCTAAATTATAAAGTCATTAAGGAAAGACTAGGTTAAGAAAAGGTCTACTCAACTTGAGAACGTTAGCACCCCAGGGCAATAAAAAAATGACAAAGGCTGGGGACGAAGCTGCAATCGTCTACTCGAGAAGAGATGCGTAAGACATTCGAAGTAGGGTACTGTAGTAATAATATTTTTCGGTGCATCTTGACTTGCATTCACATCACGACTTGAACTCGCAATATCATGGCATCCACAATTGCATGCCAGAATCCTTCCTGTCCCAATGGAAATCCACCTTCGCGTCTGGAATGTCCGACCTGCAACAAGTGGGTCATTCACCTTCCTTTTCCACTATCGGTCGGCATCTTTTAATTGTCATAGACTTGGGCTTAAGGGGTCTTTCTTCTGCGGACAGGAATGCTTTAAGTCCGGATGTGAGTCAGTTTTGCGATTATCTGCGCTGGATTATAAACTAAGGGCTAAAATACAGGGGCAAGTTTTTCCTAACAAATGGCGAGACGGTTCAAATGTAATAATTGTTCTTACAACTGTAGAAATTGCACAAAACTATACACCTACTCGCCACTGGCAAGGCAGAAGGTGACCCTGTGGCTCCACCGCTTCAGACTATCGATCTAGCTGCTCACATCGGTTTATAGATGGTACATACAACCCATTCCCAAACTACAAATTTACGGGGCCAATGCGGCCAGTCTATCCGCTATCCAAGACTCGAGTCGTTCCGGATCATATACCTCGTCCAGACTACGCTATTGATGGTCAGCAACAGCATGTACTTGGCGTTTGGTTTTATGCCCTAAATCTGTCGATCGTAGGTAAACCTTTGTCAGAGATAAAGCGCGCTGGTCAACCTCCGCGGATACTCTCGAAAGAGGAGCAAGATAAAATGCGGAAAGCATGTGTTGTGCGTGATATCTTTCATTAGGGGTTGCAGGAGAAAGTTCAACATCTGAGCTTGATATTTAGCTCGCTCGAGAGGTCCTGGACATTGCTGCTTCTCATATCCGTCCAGGAATTACTACCGACGAGATCGATGAAATCGTTCATCAAGCCACAATTGAAAGAAATTCTTACCCATCCCCTCTGAATTACCGCAATTTTCCGAAATCCGTCTGCACGTACGCATGGCCTTGTGTCAATACTTCACGTACCCATCTTCTCCTTAGATCCGTTAATGAAGTGATTTGCCACGGTATTCCTGATCAGAGGAAGCTACGGGAGGGAGACATCATCAATATCGGTGAGTTCTTTTTATCTAGTGTCTCAGCGTCTACAATTGAAAACTTCAATCGGAAGATGTAAGTCTCTTCTTCGAAGGTATGTCGTGCAGCCACAGATATATAATGAGCCTTAAGTCCGGTTATCACGCAAGGATATCACGCGGACCTAAATGCGACCTACCCTGTGGGTGTGGTTGACGAAGACGCCAAAAAACTCATTCGTACAGCACGTAAGTGCTTAGACGAGGCTATAAAGATTTGCAAGCCTGGTGCCTTGATCCGCGATGTTGGAAAGGTTATGTATGTCGTAGCATCTTAACAACCTAGATAGCGCTTACAACTCCAGTTTTCAGCGAACCTATTGCACGTGCCAATGGATGCTCGACGGTGCGCACATACACCGGACACGGCGTAAATGATCTTTTCCACTGCTCACCCAATGTACCGCATTATGCAAAAAACAAAGCTGTGGGATCAATGAAACCAGGAATGGTGAGTACCTTACTGCTTTGAAGGACGACTGAGAAACTAATGTCATCAAGGTGTTCACGATTGAACCGGTATGCTCTACCTCCACTTGCACATAAACAACGTTCCAGAAGCCTGATCTTTCTAGATGATCAATTTTGGGAGTAGTAATTGGTCTGAAGTTCATTGGCCAGACAACTGGACGGCCACAACGGTCGATGGAAGTAAGAGTGCTCAATTTGAGGAAACATTGCTGTACGTGCACGGGTCAAATGATTCTCATAGATTCTATCTAAGTCTGTTGCTAGAATCACGGAAACTGGTGTCGAGATTCTCACGGTCGGAAAACCGTTTGAACTTGCATAAGCTTCTCAAAGTACTTACATTCTGTAGATACATTTGTAGAAGTGGCTTATCAGATAAACAGTAGAGATACTGTAAGTTAATGGTAAAGTGTCGAATCATTCATTAATCTGCGCGACCATTCCTACCTCTCTTCCTGTCGAATTCGTCGTTTATGTCGTGTGTAGCATCCGCAAATTGTTCTGCTCGGTCAATCACTGCGATACGTGTAACAGGAACACCATCCGACAAACTTTCCCTTCGCTTTCGGTGTCCTTGACGAAAGTGTAAACTATCGTCAGACTCCATTTCAGATGGGGAAAAGGCCGACGCATGCACATATTTGGGCATTATTGCTGAGTTTGTAGGTAGAGGTGATAGACGCAGCCTTTGCAAATCGGCATATGAGCTTTGTCGACTCTTCGACTTTTGAATACTCGACACTTCTTCTGCCATTGGAATAACACCAATAACGTTATCGTAGTCACCGGTGTCTTCGTCATCGGACTCATCGGGTGTGCCTATGCGGCTGGATTCCTCGCCTGTGAATCCGCCCCACGCACTTGTACCTCGTTTGGCACTGCGGCTCCAGCCAAACAGTCGTTCATCAATCCACGTCATCGGGTGTGTCAGGCCAAGACCCTGCGCATCTACTGCTCCTGTTCCACTTTTTCGACGCCAAAGACCAGGAGTTCCTGTAGATGGAGGCACACTGGCTGAAGGCACAAGAATGCGCCACTGTTTCTTAGTGAGTTTAGTGCCTTCGCTAGAGATCTGATTTCGAGAAATACCTCGTCGAAATCTTCGTATAGTTTCGGACCGAAGTCATTGATCAGATCGGCTACCTCATTAGATAGTTCAATTCTGAGTGCTTTAAGTTTGTCAAGGAATCTTTGTTGGCCGGGAATAAGGGCAACAACTAAAGGTCGCAAAGATCTGAAAGTCATTTAGGAAAGGCCGGATTATAGGAAAAGTCTACTCACTTGAGGACATCAACACCAGCTTCACCAAACTTAAGCGCTGCATAATTCATAAAAGGTAATATGACAAAGACTATGAACGGAGTTGCGATCGTCCACTTCAGAGGAGCCCTGGCTCGAATGGCGATAAGGGTAGCAGCGAATGCATAAGAAGTATAGAGTATGGGAGCAACAACCAGGCATATAAGAACCTTCCAAGTTGCAAGAACGTCTTTTCCAGCAATTTTGACAACAGACGCAGCAAGGGCCTCTACAGATGACGATTAGCTATGAAAAAGAAAAACAAGCGGACGTTTGCCAACCCTTTGCCTTTTTCCGGGAAATCAAAGATGCCAAGATGAACATGGGACTATTCAAAACGGTTCCTGGAAGAGCAAGGACCGTCCAGATTACAAGCAGACAAATGCGATAGGCCAGTAGACCCAAGGTTTTCCAACTCGCTTTCTGGGCTCGAGGAACCTAGGGAGCTTCAGCTTATGGATGAGTCGATCGCAAGATGGGATACCTGATGGTCACGTAGGCCAAGATCTCTCACAACACGATTGTACCTGAGTACTTTTGCCCGTAGACGTTGTACACGGGGTTCGTCCTTAAAATGGACATAACCTTCAAGAAGTCGCCTATTGAGTTCGACGACTTGACCGAGTGTCAAGTGCTGGCCTGGGGTTTTATACAGCCGTCGAACTGCTTGAATGAGCTACAGGACAATCAGATGAGTATGCTTGCAAAAGTAACAGCAGCTCACCATTAATGTATCATAGTCAGGTGCTCGAATTGTGACTGTCTTCAGTGCATCGTAAATGAGGTCGAGAAATTTGGCAACCGCCTCCCTCTTTTGTATGCCACCTTCTTTGAACATTTGCACGTATTCGCTGGGAACATCAAGAGCGCTCCCAAATTCGACCACAGCCCTCGATCTAAAACGATGGGCGTGGAAGTATGACAAACCAACGGGGACAATCTTGACGCGGACATTAGAGTCATTTGCCATTGCTCCAAGAGCCATAATGGATACGCCGGCTTTCAGGGGAAGTAGATCGGTACGGTCGTGACTGCCACCTACAATCACAATAGATTTCTATTTATCTCGATGAGTATCACGAATGAATAACTTACCTTCTGGGAAAATACCAATGCTTCCACCCTGTTTCAAGCACTCATAGACATATCGATACATTTCTTGTTGGTCCACGAACGGTAGCTTTTTAAATTCTAACCCCATGATTTTTTCCAACCGTAGCTCAGAAACGCGTTCTCTGATCTTCGCTGTCCCCTTCCCACTCTCGCCACCAAACTCTCGCTTGATTTTCAACTCGGTGTCTGAAATGACTTCACTCACTTCTGCAATCAAAGAGCCGATTGCTTTAGGAAGTAGAACCTGCATTCTAGGAGTAAATTCTGAAAGGAATTTCGTTCCGTGGCCTAGGACAAGACAAGGGTCATCCGAAGAGAGCGAGATAACGCCAGTCCCAGGTGAAGCCGAATCAGCAGCCCGAGCAACAGGAACTGTAGACAGATGACTGAGTGCACATAGTAATATAAAGGGGTAAGAGCTCACTGCTATCCATTAGTCTCGCAAAAAAACCGATGACCTTTCTTTGCATGCTCTTAGCAGCGGTTAAGAATTGAACACGGCGAGACGTTTCTCGGTACACTTCCAAAGAGAGAAGAAGAGGATCAAGAAACTACATCCATGATTCTTTGAACAAGGCATTCTGAAGAGTAGATAAGCCAAAAAGTACTTGGTTGTTGTGCGGAGCACCGACGAATATCACAGGTCCTTCACGGGGTATATTGAACGCGCTGCGGGGTCTTATTTCCCGGAAAAAAATCTGTGTGATTGTCCTCCAGAAAAGCATGACAGCATCATAGGATACTGAACTCCTTGACATGATGGTCATTGGAAGAGATGTTGTCCACAGAGCGGTGGCCACTGGCCGACTCCAAATACACAAGCGATCACCTGACTCACAAGTGTATATGTATTACTTGGCAAGGCATATGTTAAATGGTATACATGTGGTGCAACTTAGAAAACGATGAGGTAGGTACAAAACGCTAATCAATAGAAGTCCGCCCAGTCCGCCCCTGAGAGGATGTAGTACTATGCGTGCTTGACCGATACTGAAAGATATCGTGAAGTCTGGATAACCTATCCTGTTGAGAGGATCCATCTGGAAAACTTGTTCTCCTCGAGGCGCCTTCTTCATCTGCCACGGGAGATGTGGGTGCTGCAGTTCCTTGATGTGATTCCAATACTAAATGAGTACGTTAGATCATTTCGCAGATAGAAGAAGAGGACACAAACTTGTTAGAGTGTTTGCTACAGCAGCCTCTCTTTCCCTGTCTTCTGCAGCACGACTAGCTAACACTCGATAGATATACTTTCTGAACGAAGGGCCAGTGGATTCTAGTAAGTTATCCACGCGGGCTTGCTTGTGGGGATATGCTTTCAAGAAATGATGCAGTTCAGTAATGCCCTCTTTGTGTAAGGCACCAGTCGTTTCGCTAGAAATATGGCCAATAATAACATTCAGCTGTGCGTCTGGATCAGGCTCCTCAACGGCCGGAGAGAACATGCCGTTCCCATTTGCATCTGAGGAGCTAGGGCTGGTTCGATGGCTGGGCGATCGTCGATGACCAATGGAATTGGTCGAAGATGCCGTTTCTTGCGGAGAGATCGGTCTACTCGACGTTGGTGAACTTGGCTGTGTTGCCTGCTCATTCGATCTGCCATTTTGGCGCGTATGTGCGGCGTGGCCAGGGCGAGAGTTTGAGTTCAATATCCGATATACGTAAGGGTATACGATAGTGGCAGATGGGTCATCAAATGCTGTGGAAAGCAAGTCATACACATCGTCTCCGTAGTGGGCTATGCAGCGATGTAAACAGATGAGTTACAATTTGCAAATTGGGAGAAGTCACTTGCCGACAACATGCTGTATAATGACCTTAATTGTCCTCAGAGGCATATCACCACATGGGACTTTATTTGTTGCTCGTGCACGCCATTCATTAGGGGGTACTGACTGCAGGAAGTGTTCAATGGCAGGAAAGAGTTCGACTGGGTCGAGCTTTTGCTCGCTTAAATCCTGTGGTATATTTCGTGCCAATTTCCAGACACATTTGAGAACGAGTTCCGCCACCTTCGACTCCTTAGAGTCAAGTAATGTGCCATTAGCTGGAAAAGGCTTCACGATCTGGAGTAAAAGAGCAAATAGAGAACTGTTGAAGTTGGCGTGAGAGCCTTAATATAGCCATTGTATGATACTAACCGAAATATTGACATTCGTCTCCCGGTTGCGAACAGCCTGAGGATTATCATGTTGATAAATCGTGACAAGTCCTTGACTTTTCTAACATGGTTGTCATCGGTTTCGAGGAGTCGCAATGTCAGCTCCTCCAGAAGGGAGGTCAGAATATCGACTGTTAAAGATTCCACTAAGAGGGGGTGGTCGCAGAAGTTGTTCAAGGTCTGAATCAGATGTTTTGCCAAACGGAAATTCTCGTCAGGTAAGAGTTCCTCTGGTCGTTCAAAGACGTGAGCCATTTGCAATGTAATAGTCTCAACAAGACCTTCGGTGTGGTCTGCAAGTTCGCGATAAAGAGAGGATTCAGGTCCCATTTCAGGCTTAATGGCAAAGATCTTCTGGATTTTTTTGAGGGCGTCTACGCTGCGAGAGGCGTCACTACTGAGAATAGTGGAGATTGTTACAGTGATATCATTAGGCTGCGGCGTATGCGTGGGCTCAATCTCCCCTTGAGCAGATAGTGTTTCGTTGCCTCTGATGACAGAGGCAGGCGCGTCTGCGGGGCTATCAATTGGCTCTGTGTGAGCCACCGTTTGAGAAGGTGTAAGTCGAGGTCGTCCAAGACGCGATGGTAGCAGGCTCTTTGGTCGTGTAGTTCCTTTCGGCGAAGAAGGCAAAGTTGTATGTGCGCCTTCCGCCAGGTGCGAGCCACGTATGGGTGATTCAGATCGTAAGGTGCCATGAACAGTAGGGGAAGACGACCGTAGAATTCGGGCAGGTGATGCTGGACGGGCACGCTGTGCGGATTGAGCTGTGGCAGATGGGCTACCTGCCCGAGGGGCGGGTGCTCCACGCGCAGGACCTATGGGAGAAGAGGGCCGAGCAATCCCGGTTAAACGAGCCAGGGCGGGTGCTACAGGCCCAGCGGGTTCTTGCTTCTCGGGGGATGCGACACCAGCTACACGTCGTAACCGTTCTTCTAGCTGTGTTTTATCCTTTGGGGGCAGCGAACCAACTAAAGACCAGACCTTTTCACCGACAAGTATATATCCCTCGCTGTAAGGCAGGTTTGAGCATTATATAACGCTACAAGTGAGCTGACGCACCTCAAAGTACCGAGAGCTGATTTCCGAACTTGGGAGTCTTTATCAGAGATCATCGACGCGATCATTGGAAAGGCTTTGATTGGCTCACAAGCCCCAATGCCTGATTTTTTCAGTATGATTGCCATTTCGTCTAGCGTTCCTTGGCGGGTTTTGGCCACTTTGGATCTGAGGCCATAGTCTAATAACAGTTGAAATACACGGCTGTAGGCGTAGATTTTCGGAAGAGATCGGATGAGCAGCTGAACTCTGCCTCGGACTTGTTCCCGGGCATCACCAAGCTATAAAGACGTCGTTAAGCCCAGAATATACGGGATATGGAACGAAATACTTTATATATCATCGTGGGTACGAAGCAGAGTGCTTCCCCGTCAGTAAGTTGGTAGTTGACATTTCGTAAGAATGCAACAACAGCTTCGACAACGTCCAGACATTTCGAAATTAGATTAGGTTGAGGTTCATGTGCCTTCATAGAGGCATACTTAAGGGGTAAATCGAAATTTGCCAGACAAACTGCTTCGAGATTCTTATCACCGTTGGGAGCACTTGCATAAAAGTCATTCAAGACGGTGAGGCCGTGAATATGGTCGTTGACGGCATTATGGTCCTGACTAAACAGACGCGCAACCAAGTCCCTGGAAGCGTGCGGTTCCATCTGAATTTGTAAGGCGTCGGCGAGATCTTTGCGAGTAGATCCGCCTTCATTTATCCATTTCTGGATGTCCTTGCTACATCTGTTTTTTTTGGCGTCTGAACTAGTTGAGTGAAACGGTATGCCAGGGTTAGGAGGGGCAACTTGGTCTGGTGCAACTGCAACAGGACGCTTAGGCCCTCCAAGGAGTGATTTTGGGCGCGTCAAAACTGCGTCATTTGGAGTTTCGGGACGAGATATTGAGGGGTTGCTTCCCTGAGGGAGTTTACGACGAACGCCGGTCAACTTTGGACCTGCAGGGGGTAGAGTTAGAGCTGCTTTTGCAGATGATTCAGGGAGAGGAATTTCCGGCGCCAAAGAAGGTGCGGAGGGGGACTGTGGCCTAGCGGTCGGAGCAACAGGGACTACGGGCGCCGACATTGGGCGGGCAGCCTGTATCAAAGGAGTAGCGCTTGCTCGCGAAGCTGGTTTTAGTGAACTAGTCTGCTGCATCACATAGTCAAACCCCGCGCAGGTGATCAAAGTTGGCAAGAGAGCCTGCGCGCTTTTTCGGACGTCTGCGCTGCGATCATCCAAAGACGCAACAACTGAAGAGACCCATGGGCTAAGTTCCAGCGAAGGGGTGGGTGGATGGTCTCTAAACCATTCAACAAGCCAGTTAAGTAGCGCGCCCTTCTGCGTCGGATTAGCTGTTTCCAAGCCTTGGGCAATTCCAGATACCATGGAATCTATACCATCACAGGCAGTAGCAATGGAAGTCAAAGTATGCAGCCCTGCCTGACGTATTGGAGCTTTCTGGTCGGCCAGTACTGCGCAGACCGGAAGAGCGAAAAGACGCGTGTGTTTTTCGAATGATTTGCCCATACCCGTCGATATGCGGCCAACAATATCCAATGTCAAGGTCTGGACGGCCTTATTTTGATCACTTAGCCTGGCTTTCAGAACTTGGCCAATCTCACCTGGAAAGTCGATGGTGAGTTATTTTGGGATCCACAAGTGGCAAATAGCTACCCATAGTTCCTTTCAGACGCTTGTTACTTCCTTGGTCAAGAATTGTTTGCAGCGTCTCAAGCGCTTCCTTCCTGGTCTTCCAAGTTTCACTTTTCGCATCAGCTAAAATGGTCGTTCCCTTTAGCAAACTATCGACTTCGACGCGTGGAAATAAGTCATCTAGGGGGTCGTTCGGCTTTCCTTGACTTGTTGCTCCGACTCCGGGAGTTAACCTATTTGCAAGATCGGCTGATGTCCGCACTGGCTCTGGGGGCGCAGTGCCATCGGCCTTGTCGAACTCAGACGCTATAGTATTGAGCAATTGTGGATTTAGATCCTCCAAAAAATCCTTGATACCTTCTGGACGTGAACGAGTGCTGTGGTGAGATGCAAAAAGAATGCATACTAGGGCCAGCAAATAACTTCAGGGTTACTAATGTTTTTGTCGCGCTTGTACGAACTCCAGCGTTGGAATTTTGCAAGGCAGTCTTCAAAAATTCAATAAGACTTCGAAGCACCAGTCCCGCAATGCCAAACTCTGTCAGTGCGGTATTAATCCAAACTACTGCATCAGCAAGGACTTTCGGGGCCTTCAGATTTGACAAGGGTTCATATGCTGTTACAATCAAAATGTAACGTAGAATGTCAAGACGAGAAGAGTTAGCCCACCTTGGTTTAAAACAAATTGCAACGATGTTTTCTCAGCAAAAAGCAATAACGTTTCTCCGGCCGGTTTCTTCAGCTTCGTGTCACCTAATTTCTCTGAGAGATGGGCTACACATAAAGCGGGGCAGGACCGGCCAAAGGTGGGGCATCTTTCAGCAAGCATACCAAGAACGGTATACACTTTGGTAGAAATCTAGAGCATTGGGGGGAAAAGTATGTTCAATAGCAGTAAGCCAAGTATAGGCCGCTTCTACCTGAAAATTTTTCTCCCCCCAACATTTCTTTGCTAAGGCACGAATGACAACTTCTGCGTCCAAGCCGTTGATCTCACCTTCCAACCAGGCTGTTAACTCTTCAAGAGCGGCCAGTCGAGTCTTCCAATTGGAATCTCCTAGATCATTCATCACGGAGGTCGGCAGAGCCTCAGCTGCCAATGCCTCCGCTTCCTCTGGCGTATGCCTGTACTTGAAAGTGTCGAGCGCACCTGACACCCCAGAGGCTGGTTTAGTTTTTGAAGCGGCAGCAGAAACAGGCGCTGGCTTCTTGGCTGTGGCTGTCGCGACGCTGGGTAAGGTTGGTTTTGGGGGCTTTGTGTTGACAGTTAGTACACCCGAGAGGATCAGATTGTTGAACTTACCATAGCTTTAGCGGGTGGTTTACTATTTTCAGATTTGGCGCTAGAATTATCGTCAGCCGCGGGAGGTTTGGCTACAGATTTGGGAGGCGCAGAAGCTTTTGGGACTTTTGGTTCAACAATGTCCGCGTTTACTTCAGCTGTTTTCGATTTAATCACAGGGAAAGCAACTTTCGCGGGCACACCAGCTTTGGGAGGCTGAGAGCCGGGCTTTGAAGCTGTTCGCGAGGACCCTGCTTTGGTTGATGAGCACTTGACGGTAGCCTTTTCATATGCTTCCTTGACTTTAACCTTCCTCACATCCGCTAGAGTGTCCATCAAGGCATTGAGAGGACGCTCTCCAACCATCTTCATTAAAACTCCCAGACATACTGCCGCCTCATTGCGCGCACCCTCAAAACTATCCTCAAGTAGAAGCGCCAAAGTTTCGGACATTGGCTTCACTTGGGAAGGTGGGACTGGGGAAGGAGAGGCCGCGAGACATCGCCCCAGAAATTTAAGGGTTCCTTCTTTTACCTGAGGATTCTTGGATTTCATAGAGGGATCAAGATCAGGTATGATGTCGGCGAGAGTAGTCTAACGATGTCCATCACTGATCGCTGTGATATAAAGCCAAGAACCTGCTTACCGTCATGAAGACTGCGTCTAATGCCGTACCAATGGCATCAGTGACGCTCGCCTTCCTCTCTTTCAGCCTGCCAAGCATCAGTGGCACAACATTCTCGTGATACCTCCCAAAAGTAGACATCATCCCTTTGGCAAGTTCCTCTATACACGATGACGCTGCCATAACGCAATTGATGTTTGCATCCCCAGAAACTCGGGCGGCGAGAGACTTGATCAACTCTCCTAGCTCTGGCTCATCTTGAATTCTTGGGGTCGATTGCAGTAATGCCAAAAGATTGTCGAGGGCCTCTTTGCGTTCTTTCCATTTACTCGATTTTAGGTCTGTTTGAAGAGCAGGGGAAAGCTTGGAGGCGATGGGAACCGGTTCAGCAAAAGCTCGCGGATCCATATTAGTTTCTAGACAACGCTCGAAAAGATCTCAAGTGTCACAAGGCGGAGATGCGTACCCTCAATTTCTGCCGGACGACCGCTGTCAAGGTCTGCGTTACTATAGTCAACAGTTTCGGCCTCGCGTGCTTGCTGAAGAGTAAGTCTTTCGGGCTTGAGGCTACCTTTACCCTTCCCCTCACTCTCCATGGCATCGAACGCTTCTTTCAGCTCTTTCACTTGCACCTGTTTTAGATCCGCTAACCACGGCTCGATACCGGAACCAACATATTGGTAGAGTGTACGACAAAGAGCCGCGCCCTCTGCTCTCACTGTCTTGTCGTTATGAGAGAAAATTTTGGGTAAGGACTTCAAAATCGGGGGTGGTGGTACGACTTGAGTGCCAAAAAGTCTAAGCAATAGATAGTCAGTAAAGATGTTCTTCAGCCTACGCAAAAGAAAGAAGGACAACTCCAATTTCCATGAGGCTCCACGACGGCCAGCACCCATAAACTTGAGAACGTACGAATATTCACCGAATAGTTTCTCTGATTGCAAAAATGCAACCTGCCACTGTCTTCGGTTGCTTTGCTCCCAATCCCGCCAGTAAATCATTCTGTTAAGCAAGTAAGAATGAGATCTGGGTCAAATGCAGAGAGCACACCTATCAAACGTACCACAACCCCTGCGCCAGTATTTTCCACCTCAACATATTGTAGTGTTAGCTCTACAGCTTGAGCTTTCGTTCCAGCCCTCGATGAGCCGAAGCATTTATCTACCAACGCAGGTACCACAGCATCGCGCGTCTTCGCTGCCGTCTCTCCAGCGAATTTCACCAATGAGACAAGACATTCAATTCCTTTTTCCTGAGCTACAGCATTTGAATCTGTTGCAATCCTCCTTAGAAGCTCAGGATTGTTGATATAAGGCTTGAATGCTGGATCAGTGTCGGAGGCTGATGTCTGGAAGATCTTGATGAGGGCTTCATAGGCACTGACACGAGCTTTCCAATTCTTGTGAGCTAGTCTCTCGGTAATAGATAAGAGAGAAAAATCCTCTTCCTGAGGAGGTGGACCGTCCATGCTTTTGCAGCGTCGCTTAGGTCAAGAGTAAGAAAAACGCGTCCCTTCAAAGTTGATTTACATTTTGCACGTGACTAGCTTCGATCATCTATCTACTCGCCAAGCCCGCCCCAACCATCGCCACCACCTCAAGCACCTGTTGGATGTCCTCTTCGACGACGACACCCTCCACTTTACGACACGTTTCCTCTGTTTTAAAATGCCTTTCAGCAGCGTCATCTCTTTCTTTTATCATGTCCAGATTATGGAAGAAGACTGATATCAGATATTGAACATCCATCAGTGAGCGATAAATTTCCAGTGTCTGGTAGTCATCTTCTGCCATATGTAAATATGGCAATGCTTCTTTAAGTGAAGTGGCTGCAATATCCGCTTAGTCAAGACCATAATTAAACTATTCGGATTGACGCATACTTATGTCACTGCCAGCGGCCACTATGCATCGCGCAAGAGTGAAACACCCGAAAGCGCGCTGCTCAAGATCACCCCCACTCATGATCTGTTTCATTGAGTACTACATCACAAGAGTGATCACTTAATCAACTCACCTGTGGCATGATTTCTTCTAAAATTCGCTTTGCCTTCTTTGGCATTCCTAACTCTAAGTTCATGTCTGCTAAAAAGATGATACTAGTCCTGTAATCCTTCATACGGCCTAGAAACTCTGAACGCCATAGTGCTTTTAATAGCTGTTCTACAGCAGACATGGCTTGATCACAATGCTATACCACGTTAGTCGGCGATCGTAAATTCTCAGAAGCCCCGACGCACTCGCATCTGCAAGACCTCATACAGTTGTTCTTGTATCGTGTCCAAAGATTTAAGTGTCGCGTCGAGGGCATACTCTCTAGGATTGTTGTTCCCCGGAGGTCGACGCGGAACTAGATATTCCCTGTACAGGCGGTCTTGGCCCCTGAGTAGGAAGATTGATATTAGATGCCCTCTGTGGCTTTTTCTGATGAACCCACCGGCGGCTGGAACGCATTGCAAAGATATGCCAGATTTCTTCAGCCCAAACCGTATAATCATTGATGGAAAGACCACGCCAGACATCAGGGTTCAAGAGCATAGCTAGCGCCTCTGTATACGCCCCCCGTCTCGCTCGCTGGGTAATACAATGAGAGGGGACACTGGACAACTGTGCATGTACACTACGAACCTTATACGCTCTGTTAAGTAACATGATAATTCTATTGTGGTCCCCACCTCCCGGCAGTGTAGAAGTTAATACAATATATTCTTCAACAGAAGCAAGTTGACTGCATCCTGTGACTTGTCAAACGCTCGTTGTCATTTCCAAAAGTTACAGCCTACCAGCGGTTTCCCACACGACTGACTGCACGGCATGCTGAGCGCACTGTTCTTCACTGAATAACGGCGCGCCTTGAGCATCGATCCAGTGATCATATAAACCGACTGCTTGATAGATCTTAACGAAGGCTGCACTTAAAGGTTGGTTCTAAAAACCATTAGTGCCTCCCTGAAAAGAACTTTTTTGACGCACATTTTTCATATCCATGAGTTTTTGAACATCGAATAGAACCTCGTAAGGATGCAAATCGGGTTGTAATTCGTTGAGAACTGGCTTGCGCCCGGCGATCATAGGGGGGAGTCGATGTAACATACTGCAAAAATCTTTAATAATGTTCATGATCTCTCAATATGAGGGTGTGTAACCTGATGCAGTGCTGCAATGTTATCTTGTCCCCGCTGGTACGTGCAACGGTGATGGCCTCCCTCAATAGCTGGAATAGAGTAAGGAAAGGGGCATATTCCGGATAGTGCATCTAACCTCACGAGCAGCAACAACTTCACCATTAAGGTAATGCATTCGCACCAAGTTCAACAGGGCGTGTTGCCGGACACCTCTTTCGTCTAAGTTGAGATAGTTGGGGAGCATTACACATTATACCTAAAACTTACGAATCGTTGTTCTCGTGGAAGCGCTGTTCAAAGAAACGTCGTAAATTTTCGGAAGCGACATTCTCGTCGCCAGTCATTTGTCCTTTCTCCCATCTAGTGGGTGACATGTAAGAATAACAAGGAGCATGCGTCGTTATGCATTCACATACACTTCGTAACTGTCTGGCTTAGCCCATGATTTCTTGTCGGCTTGAGTCTTGAAAATCAAGGTATCATCTCAAGGTGAAGCCATTAGTACTCGAAGCCAGCATTGAATTCGCGGCATTGAACCCACTGCTGTTAAGTTGGTCGTTCGCAATTGATTCGTATCCAGCATGTGCATCACCGAGACACCAAGACTGATAATCTTGCTGAAGCTTCACGACGCCAGAAAAAGAGAGTTTGATAAAGCTAACAAAGCAACGACGGCAGAAATATCCAAATATTGACCGACGCATCTTGCGGATAATGGTGAGTATAGTACAGAACGCAGATTCAATAACCAGCCATTACAAGTACAGGAGGCTCCTAATTCGTGCATCAGTCGATATAGGAAACACTAGAGGTTGGTTTAAGAAACTGACATCCTCTGATTTTTCAACGAATAGTGATGGGAGATCTACCGCCTAATAAACGAAGGACAGTTTAAGATATGATGTATCACAAACTTGCGAAAAAATTCGTCATTTGTTCGGCACTTGCGAGGTCTGCAGGCTAGATATCTTTCAGAGCGCCATAAATCTATGTCGTGAACAGTCCACGCACCCCAGCTTTGATCGCAAAGATCACTCGCTGTGATTCCTGGGATTCAACAGCCGGACCGTTACACACAACATCTAACAGTTCCTTATATGGCTTCGGCCTAGAAACCTAACATGCAGTATTACACGGTCTGGCAAGCAATACTTGATGTATAGGGTCTTGCCTCGGAGACCTCATCGAGTAGAGTTCGATATAGGTGAAGTAGAAAGGGCGGTGGTATACTCTTACAATCCGGTTCTTTGAAGGCTAAAATAAGAGTTATAAGTAATCCAACGTGATGAGGACGTAGAACATGATCAATCGGAGGAGGTGCATCGTCCATGCCTTGGAGACTTGGAGACTTGGGGTCGATCAGGCAGCAGTATAATCGCGGTCACGCGTTTGGCATGACTTCCGTTATCCGATCGACGTTCGGACGGTTCGCCTTTAACAAGAGAGATGGCTGCAAAGCTAAACGGAAAACGTCCTGCAGCTCATCAGCTGGTAAGTCAATCTTTTTGTTCTTCTTCTCACTTCTAAAACTCGATACAGGGTTCGTCAAAAAGACGCAAAGTTGCCCAAGGTTCCGTACTCTCACAAAAATCCATCAAAAGTATACAGGGCAATCTCAAACGGAAGGAGAAGGCCTCTGACCGAGGAATCATACCTATACCGACCCTTGACGGAGAAAGTGACACGAACCTATCAGAAAATGATCTTGAAATGCTTCAGGAGTACGGCGACGGAGCATCTTTCCTGAGCTCTCTCGACCACAAGGCAATATCAAGGCATGCAGTAAAACAGTTACCCAGTCAGAACATCTTAATGACTTCCTCTCCAGGAGTAAGAAAGAAACGATGCGATTGCATCGTCTCCATAAGCCGCTCCGACCAACCCCTCGTGAGGACGACTTGCCTTCCGTTGCCTCGCACGATGAAGATGAAGAATCGTGGGATTCTAACGTAGAGGAACTCTCAGACAATGTATTTTCTGAAGAAAGCTCAAAGTTTTCAGCTGCAGACAGAGCCTCGCCCTCAACTGACGCTTCAGACCTCGAGCAAGCCTACGAGGTCAAACACCAGTCCTCGTGGACGCAACAGAAAGGCAGAGAAGTATCTGGACTTCCAATAAAGCTACCTAATGGACAAATTCGATCCACCGGCAAAGTGGCGGTCATAAAAAGTGCTCGACATAAGGAGGATGAAGAAGAAAGCGATAAGGATATGCCTGAAGCCGAGTCGCCAACCAGGAACCTTGACAACTTTTCTACAGGGGCACGTTTCGGACGCCCTTCCGTGGTTGATGTAGTTGGCTCCAAGTCTCGAGCAAGTAGAGTCTATGGTGCAAAGGAGCAGATAGCTGGCATATGCCAAGAAATACTCGCAGACCCCGAAAATAGTGTACGTGCCGTTTTATTTCCTTCTACAGTGCGTTAACTATCTATTCAAGCTTGGTCACTTGCGACGTCTGCACACGTTCTCCCTTGCGGAAATCCGTTCTCCCTCGCACCCAGAGCCTGTTGCAAATGACCTAATAATTAGGAAGCTCGCTATACTCTCTCAGCTAGCCGTTTTCAAGGACATTATACCGGGATACCGAATACGGCTTTTGACTGATAAAGAGAAGGCAGAAAAGGTTAGTCAGATGGTTGCCCGCACTAGAGAATGGGAGCAAGGTTTAGTGGTCATCTATCAAACATATCTGCGTTCCCTAGAAGCGGAGCTAAAGGGCGAGCTTTATTATGTTTCTATGCTGTTCTGTAATCAGCTTACCATCAGTTCACCTTGTACAGACCGCAGCGACTTGGCAGAAACTAGTTTGAAATGCATGTGCACCCTTCTAACCGAAGCCACTCATTTCAACTTCCGCGTCAATCTCATGAGTTGTATTGTCTCCCGCTTGAGCCGAAAGTCTTGGGATGAGGTGCGTTTCATGTTGATTACGTCATGCGCGTTTGAACGACTAGCGCTTTATTAGTCTTCTAATCTGTGTCTTAACACGATTATCCGCGTGTTCCGCGAAGATCTCACAGGCGAAGCTTCGCTCGAGATCGTCCGCTTGTTGAATCGTATGATCAGAGACAAAAAGTTCGGCGTACATCCTAATGTGCTCGCTTGTCTGCTTCACCTACGGTTGAAGACAGAGTTAGGAGCTCGAGCTTCTGAATCAGCAGCAGAAAAACCGCAGGACGTCCAATCAGCTAGCGCTCGAAGAACAAAAAAGAAGGGCAATACTCAGCCTTACCTAAGCAAGAAGGCGAAGAAAGCGCTTCGCGAGAAACAAGGAATTGACAAGGAATTCCGAGAAGCTGAAGCCGAAGTCGACAAGGAAGAACGAGCTGTTACTGTGGGTAAACTTTTTATTATTATTTTCTAAATGGATTTCAATCTGCAGCCTATTAGCAAACTGAAACTTTAAAGCTGCTATTCGTCTTATATTTCCGAATTATCAAAAACCCACTACGCACGCCGCTCTTACCGGCGGCCTTGCACGGCATCTCAAAGTTTTCCCACCTCGTGAACGTGGATTTTTTCAAAGACCTCATGACAGTATTCAAAAATCTGATCTTGAGAGAGCCTGATCACGAGGATGTCAATGTTGGTAACCTGACTACTTCTATGGAAGATATACAGTACCGGTTGCTCTGCATCATTACAGCATTCGAGTTGCTGTCAGGACAAGGTACGCCTCAGTTTGTGAGGCAGAGAAAGTGCCTCTTGTCCCACCGCTCACTATCTGATCGCAGGAGACGCCTTGAATATTGATTTGAGCGATTTTGTAACGTGCTTATACGGGTTAATACCTCCCTTGAGCCTCATGGCAGACGTGGACGTGATCCCAGCGTCCTCTTACCAAATTTCCGATTTTCCTGAAAGGAAGATGGAGTCTACATCGGACATGCTTTTCTGTGCCTTGACCATGGTCTTCTCTCCGCGTTCATTCGGTGCAAAAGCGCCCCCGGGAAGGGCTGCTGCCTTTGCTAAACGGTTGCTGAATGCGTCTCTCCATTGGCCGCCAACTGTCACTTTACGTACGCTAGACTTTGTAGGCGGTCTAATTGCCAGAGATTCAAAGCTCGAATCCCTGTTAACTACTGAGGATCGAAATTTCGATGGTATTTACCGGCCGGATATCAACGACCCGGAGCTGTGTCATCCATTTGGTACATCGTTATGGGAATTGCATGTTCTCCATGGAAGTCACTGGGATCCCAAAGTACGGGATGCTGCCAGGAAGATCCTAAACATTACTCCGCAGGATGATTGATCTTTAATTATTATTTTTTAATATCAATTATATTCACTACGCGATCTCACACCTTCATGATTAATGATACAAAAAGAAAAAAAAAGAGAAAAAAGTACTAGAACGACAGTTATAATAATAAGTTCAAAAGCTCGCTATACTGCAGAGTCTTGAGATTTACAATACACTATGAACAGTTCCACACGCTAAAATACGAAATATTAAAGCACAGGCAGGCTTCTTGGCCCGAAGAAGCATCTATTCAGCGTGGACATGAGCCCAAAAAGATAGAAACGAGATTTTGCCTCGGAAATTATTGTGAAGGCATTAGCTGTGGTTGATAACCATAATATGAGAAAGAATCTGCGGAGTAGGGAGGTACTGGAATGGTCTGGGAGGGGGTTTTTGACGCGATTTTGCGATTCTGGTAGCCAAGCAATGAAGCAGAAGGTAGTGGGTTTGAGTCGTTGCGTTCTAGATGGTAAATAAGATAGAGCAGGGTTTCGCCGTCGACAACGATCTCTTGAGTGATAATCGTGGGTATGGC
>JABCKL010016733.1:454122-550342 GCA_018851305.1 Calocybe cyanea
CTATACTGCAGAGTCTTGAGATTTACAATACACTATGAACAGTTCCACACGCTAAAATACGAAATATTAAAGCACAGACAGGCTTCTTGGCCCGAAGAAGCATCTATTCAGCGTGGACATGAGCCCAAAACAAAAAAAAGAATCGAGATTTTGCCTCGGGAATTATTGTGAAGGCATTAGTTGTGGTTGATAACCATAATATGAGAAAGAATCTGCGGAGTAGGGAGGTACTGGAATGGTCTGAGAGGGGGTTTTTGACGCGATTTTGCGATTCTGGTAGCCAAGCAATGAAGCAGAAGGTAGTGGGTTTGAGTCGTTACGTTCTAGATGGTAAATAAGATAGAGCAGGGTTTCGCCGTCGACAACGATCTCTTGAGTGATAATCGTGGGTATGGCTGTTGAAACGATAGGATTAGCCCCAAATGGGAATACAAAAAAAAAAAAAAAAAGGAAAAACTCACAGGCGTCAAGCCATCGGCATCTGTTAAGCGAAGACTCTGGTAAGACGGCATTGACGGTGCCTACGTTGATATTGGACACTTCAAGCGCGCCGGCCTCCTCTGATAGGCACAAGTTATTCGCGTATACTCTTGTGATGCACTTTCCGGAAGTGTTCCAGACTTTGGACAATGAAATGGTGCCATAAAAACCGTGTAACGATGATGAACTTCGGACGTCATCTATGGTAGTGATGGACAGACGAATTTTTAGAGCAAGCGCCGTGTGGGCAGGTTGAGACGACATCAGCGCATCAAGTTTGACGGAGAGGGGTGTCATGCCGTCTGCCATGAGACAGATGGCTGTGGCCCGATTCGGCGAGTGTGGGTGGGCAGAATACGGATGTGGGTTGGACACCCCACGAGCGCCCGAGAGACGTGAGTAGCTGGAAGGATCACTATAAGTCTGTGTGCTGTTAGGTGCGTGTGCAGCGAGCGAATAATGAGCGTGCTGAACTGGCATCTGTTCGTGAAACTGGTGTGAAGCGATGTCCATCGGATAAAGTGAGAGGGAACTAGGAAGGGAGGTCGAGAAAATTGATTGCTGAGCATATGGAGAAGCATGTGAAAATTCTTTAGAGGATAATACTTGTGGCGAGAGCATGTAGCGATTATCGGGTTGCTGAGGGGATGGTGGGAAATCGCTTTGTAGCTCTGGAGGGGAGAAATCGGGGGAGGCGGAACTAGTAGAGTTCTCATCGTGTTCGTCAAACTCGAGTGGAATAAGGGATCGATCTTCCAATTTCACGGGAGTTTCAGATGTGGATTCTTCACCACCTGCCACGAGATAATATTCTAGAAGGTAAAGAAAAGAGAAAAAAAAGGTTGAGATAGAGCGGATGGGTTAAAGATGTGCGGAAAAAGAAATGAACGAACCAGGTTCGCCCTTCCACATGTTTCTCAAGACTTGAATGTGGCTAGCGACTTGTTTCTTACTTCTTTCTATACCATTCTTTTGTAGATAATCGACCAAGAATTGATTACGCCAACGGCTGCGGCCCCGGGACTGGGAATAAGTTGCCCAAGGGGAGTCCCAGTAAGCACGGAGACCTATTTTGAGAGTATTAAAAAAGGGTGTGAAAGGAAAGAGGGAAAAGAGAGAGGCGGACCTTGAACAAAAACGTTCTCTATGGCTTCCGGCCAGACTTCTGTCCCACTGCCATCCTTGAGTAGTTTGCGATGCTTTCGTTGTGGAGTCAAAGAGCTTGTACAAGGATCGGATTTCCTGTGCTTTGAAGATGAGGAGGAAGGGGAGGAGGAGGAAGAAGCCATGGGAGGGAGTGAAGCGGAAAGGGTAAAAGGGCTTGAGGATAGATAAAAGGGAAGCTTATATATGATACATTGGAAAAGTTTGGCCGGAACTATATGGTCGGGGGTGAAGCGCTAAGTGTAACTTGTGGGACTGGTGGGCAGTGAGGGCAAGATCCGAGATCGAATACTAAAAAGGAAGGTGTGAACCACTAGAGAGGAGATCGGCTACCCCTCCGTCCGACTCCAAGCCACAGGTCAGCACTGCAGCTGTGCAAATTAAATGCAGTGTAAACTGGTTTCACTCATAAAATATCTGGGCTATAGAGGAGGAAAACTTGTTAAAAACATAGCCCCTTTGTACTTGCCATATTAAGCAATTGACTCGATAAGAACAATGCAGACGCGGTGCAGAATGACGGCCGATCTTATGGGTTACCCGATAGATCTCTTCCAAATAAAGAAGGAAGGACCCCAGAAATAAAACCTAGCTGATCGGAGATCCAGTGAAATCGTGATTATCTAATTCCAGCCCTTTAACCATGAGCTCTTCTCTCACTCAGAAATGGCTGCGTCACAATGTTCAATCTTATCCACGCAGCGACTCCGTCTACAACCATCTCAACTCTGTATTGCCTCTATTCTCCACTCTACGCCCAAAGTCAGATGTTTACAGTTCAGTTTCTCATTACTTGTCCACCCGTCTCACTGATCTTTTGGTTTATCAGCTTACGATGATGGCCGCACTCAGCTTCTCCTTTGTCTTCATGGCTTGCTTCCAATATCCTTTCGTGGCGCTTCATATAATATCCCCATAGCTATCTGGCTCACTCGCGATTATCCAAATGAACCACCCATTGCCTATGTCGTCCCTACAAACGATATGCTCGTAAAACCAAACAAATACGTAGATGTAAGCGGTCGCTGTGATATTCAATACCTTCAACATTGGGCTCGTAAAAGCGAGGTGCGTAACATGCGTAAACAACCCCCTCCAGCCTTTCAATCTGATCAGTGGCCAACTTAGGGCTGTAATCTACAAACCCTCTTGGAAGAATTGCGAAATCAATTCTCTAACGAACCTCCCGTCTACGCCAAGCCTTCCGAGACCTCTGCAACACAATCACGTCCGGACAATACGGTCACTGACCCCCGAGGTAGACCCCCTCCTCCGCTCCCCGTCCAAACATCCCCTCCAGCGCGGCCATCATCCACCTCCGGCCATCCTGAAATACCTTCAAGACCCACATCGGCTCTTTATTCAACAGCCCCAGCCTTTCACTCTCAAACACCCCACTCCGTTCCAAGCGTGAGTTTCAAATGACCTATATCAATCCTTCCCACACTTATCAACGTTTCCAAACTCAACAACAGAGTGCTGGTAGATCAGGATCAGAACCGCCGCTACCCCCACGCCCTCCTTTGGAACCATCACCACCAAAATATAGAATCTCATATACAGCGCCTCAGGTACCCCCGGATTACATCATACCTACCAGACATCAACTCAACTCTACATCTCAGCATGTTTCACAACCTCCCATATCAATTCCCCTCAGTCCTATAGCTGCAATTCCCTTGGGCGTATCCCCGCCACCCGTCCCACCACCACCACCTCCTCGTCCTCCAATCATCCCGCCGGAGCCGCCTTCAACAACGTCATCGCCATACACCACCCATCCAGTGACCCGGTTTCATTCATCCTCGCCGAACCGTGTGATTTCCCAGCTACCCCGACCACCCATCGTAGACCTCCTTGATGAGGAAACTCAAGTAACAAGTGACACACCACTTTTCGCACCGCCTCCTCCGCGTCCACCGAACCCGGAGCTACTCCATCTCCAAGATCAAGTGCATCACAAATTAACAACAGAACTAAGTTCATTATCTCACGCACTTGTCCTTGACGCTGAACGTTTGCGCGCTCAACAAACGGATCTACTAGCCGGAGAACCGGCAATACGGGACGAGATGGCGCGCTTGGAGGCCGTGAAAGACGTTTGCCGTAACGTAGCCGGTAGGCTCAAAGGCAGTGTGCAGCAAGCGGAGCTAAACATTGCGGAACTTCGCCGAAAGGGAGACCCCGAAGTTGATGAACTGATTTGTTCAACTACTATTGTACACAATCAGTTAAGCGGGTTCTCTCTGTTTTTTTTTTCCCAGACTATATCAACCTGATCCAACTCAATTAGGCTAACCTCCCTCGTAGCAGAAGACAACGCTATTGAAGATACTATCTATCACCTACATCGGGCATTAAACTCTGGGCGCATCGACCTTGAAAGGTTCCTAAGAGCAAGCATCTTTAAAATCTTGCTCATAGCTGCCACATGTGTTGACTCATTGTTGATAGAGCGCTCGTCTATTGGCTGAGGAGCAATTTATGAAGAGGGCTTTGATTGAGAAGATCCAGGAGGGAATCCCCATTGGTATGTCAATGGGGTCCGAATGGTCATAGATGCCGCTTAGGCACTAAATAGAGGTTGACCGTGACCCTAGTTTACGTGTAGCTAAAATTGACTCTCCCACATTCAATAACCGTCACTTTCACACGACTTCTCGAGTGTTTTATCTCCTTATTTGTCGACTTCTGCGTGTCTAGCTTTTTCCTCGTATGGTCCTTAGGGACCATATGACTTCGTAAACAGGGGGTCACAAATTTTCAAAAGTGACGGACACCCGTGGCCGAACGTTTCTTGACGTTTGAGGGTTGGATCGTCAAACATGCGGGCTAGCTATTGATATGGTAAAGGAGGAGAAAAGGTTACTGAACATATATACAGTACGCTCATGATAAAAACTTGTCCCTAAATATGAGGCTGTCAAAACGCGCTTAACGTTTGGAAGCCCATCATTCCTGGGCGTCACCGTTCGGAACTGGCTGTAATTGTTTTCGCGCACCCGTCCCACGGCCGGCGCTTCCTACCCATCGCCATACTCTCATTTCATCACCCCCCTGCATCTCTTGTAGATTGGCTCTGACATTGGCGTTACCCTCAACAATGCGCTCAACCTGGTTCCACAGCCGGCTTCGGGACGAGACCGAATGCTCGTCTTCTAGGATAAGGTCTCGAAGCTGAAGCGATGACAGGTATGGCTGCGGAGTGATGACTGGGTCCGTGTGATGGGCGAGTTCATGGTTACGCAAGGTATCCAGTGCAATTTGTACTAAATCAGCAACGCGCTTGTTTTCTGCGCGTCTCTGCGCTCGGCGGATACGAGCAACAAGTACGCTGAGAATTGCGATAATTGACCCTGAAGATGTGAAAATCAGTTGTCAACCTGTAGAAAACCTAATGAACTTCACCAAATGCCGTGGCTCGCCACTGCGCCCAGACTTCCCTGGATTTCACAGTAATGATGCAATCCCACGTCAAGTCAGGTGTCTTATGCGAGACGTAACGATAGTTCCTGTATACATGATGAGTCACGGCTAACAACCCTTGTTGGGCGCTTAACACTTACTCTTGGTCTTCACCAATGACGACCCCACCCCATTGAGTTAATTGTTGGATGGCCTCGTTAAATGTATCTTCAAATGTTGGTAAAAGATGATGCTTCTAACAATGAGACAAGATCAGTTAGCCAAATGTCTAATGTTACACTCACAGGGGTCTTTGCCTTCATCATATCCCTTAGGGCTTGTAACTCGACTCCCCAGCGCTTGGCCTCCCCTCCATCAATATCTTTGACAGGTTCTAGTACTTTTCCGCCGGCACATAGCCGACGTCCTCTCTCTTGGCCTAGAAATGACTCAATCGCCTTTCCCAGGGCCCCGATATTCCTTTTCCTTTGAGGGTCCTCCACGCACCTCGGCGGAAGAGCTATGCTCCCCAGACCAGGTAAGCCATCGAAAGCCACTGATGAAACCTTCCAGAAAAGCTCGGCTGGTGAGGAGGAGAATGAAAAAACGTTATCACGAGGCGATGACGATGCTGGAAGGAAAAAGAGCAGAGGGTGTGGCTTGAGAATATACCCATGGTCACATATAACAGTGAACTGTGAGCACTTTGCATGATCGGGGCAAGGTGTACATGTCTCTGGTTGTAACCAAGGAACCAGGGGAGGTAGGGGGCAGGGTATTAACACTTGAGCATCTAGATTCATATCACCAGCTCCCTTTGCGGTAGAATCAATGTCCATATGAGTTCTGTTTTCTCTGTAACAGGCCTCGGCAGCGAGTCGATATGCTTTGAGTCCCTCCAACGCGTGGTTCGTGTCGCTATCAAAGTCACAATAACCAATGGAAGCAGACTCCTTCTTATACCCCTTTAAGATGTAAGACATAGCGATTCCTAAAACACCACAAAGAAGGCGCAAGATGATGTTTTTGGGACTAGCACCTCTTTCGGATGTGCTCCTCCGGGTGGTGACGCCAAGGCTGTTCATTTTCTCTTCCGATAGAATCTTGCCGGGACCTTTTAAGGCTGCCGAGAAGGGGTTTTCCTCTTCCTCTTGCATGCCCTGGTTTGCATAATCTTCTTCCGATTCTTCTTTGATAGTGTCTTGAATATCACGGATTGGATGGTACTCATTAATCAAGTCTAGCTCATCAGGGCTTTCCTCGTGTTTAGGTCGAGCGACGTTCGGCGGTGTGAGGCCAAGACGACCAAGTTTGTTGAGCCGTAACTCGTGGGCAGGGGAGATAGAAGGGAGTTCGGGTTGAAAAGTGGACTGCGGAGGGGAGATCGCGCTGGTACCGGCGCGAGTTGGTGAAGTGGGAGGAGAAGATAGCATTTGTGGAGGAGCCGAAGACGACTTGCGGGAGTTCCGCTGTACACCACTTTTTCGCGCGGCCTTGGGCCGCACTGGCGAAGGTCGAGCGGGTGATGAGGACTCTGCACCAGATTGGAAAATATTGTTATCTTCCCAACCGCTGTCCTTGGGTGGACCGTTAATTTGCCAATAAACGTTTTCAGAACAAAACAAAAATTTTACACACTGGATTAGAAACACGGCGTGCTTGAGCGCCAGCAGTCTCCGACTGGGTTAATCTCGTGAGTAAAGTAAGAAAGGAACATAAAATATGGTCTTGACCGTTTTTTTGCTCCGCCCGACTTTCTTCACGGGCAGCTCTTCCTCCGGTTCGCTCTCCTCTATTAAATCCGGTTGTATGGTAGGCCTTTTGCGAGAAGTTCCGACTAAAACAGGTTGAGCTGAAGATCTTCGTCGTTTTGGCTACATGGATATTATGAATTAATGATGCACGTTTCATTCTGGTAAAGACTTGCAGGATCTGGACGGGGAGGTACATCATCATCGTCTTCGCCAGGTAGGCGAGATACTCTCCGAGATGTTCTTCGCGAAACCTTTCTTGCCCGCGTTGAGCGTTAGAGTAGTGATGATAAAAGACAATATTACTTTGCGCAAAGGTTGGCCAGTCGCTCCGTCCAGTATTCCGTCATCACTAGCGATGCTGTTCTCTTTCTTAACACGTTCCTTCTTGAATTGAGCGATGTTCGCTTTGACACCTTCATTGAAAGCTGTTACAAGCTTAGGCTTGGAGTACGGAGTTGGATATTTGATGTTGTGATAACCAAGAATCCCAAGGAGTTGAGAGACTGTCAGAGAATTTGGTTCGAAGTCGGGTTCAAGATATTCTCCAAGCGCTATGACCTGCGCTGAGGTCATGCGAGACATTTTAGCAACAGATTATGAGGACGACCTATGTTGTAGTCGACGGAGCAATGATAAAAACTGAGGTTGTTTACCAGTTCAACACGAGACGAACACGTGCCATTGCCAATTTTAGACATTCAACGTTGACAAAGATCTCATAAGAACACCACGAAAACCAAGGCTATTTGCCAACCACTAAGATATCTGATATTTCGTCATTCTTTAACTTTCGGCAGGCAATATTTAATCTTACTCTTAGGTGGATGGTTCAGGTGAGCATGTCGCAAAAAATTATTGAGCCAAGCCCTTTGCACTGGACCGAGAAGATAGTGGGTAGTACCGCAGTAGAAATTTACTTTTCGCCAAAGGTTTGAGAAAACGACGCCGCGTTTCTTGACGCCTTGCTGAGGATGCGCGCGCAGAAAAGTTAACAATTTTGATTGCTGGGGTAGTCGAGGTTGTACGAAGTCTTTCATAGAAGTAGACCGCGCAACCTTCCAGCTAGATTTGTCCTGGCATTCATCACCAAGCCATTCACGACCAAGGCATTATTATCGATTGTTTTAAAGTACACTTTCACAATCTAGGTCGAACCAAGCCTGAGGTACCGAACCATTTCCCCCTCACCTGCCACACAGTAATAAATATAAGAATGTCAGATCAGAAAAATTATCCTACCATAAGCTTCCAGTACGCAAAAGGGAACAAGTCCTGATGAAAGATTATGAGATGTTAAAGTGTAACGAAATCGGGGCTGCATCACCTTTTTCAAGAGGTAGAAAAATCTGTCACAACCATATCATTTAGGATCTATTCGGGACTAGCATATCACTTGCCTATTGCTCTTGGCTTGGTTGAAGATGTTTCCAAACGATTCTTTTGGTTCCAAACCATACTTAAATTCGGCCAACATGAGCTCACCATACCCAGTCAGCAACTGGAAGAAATTAGCAGTCGCATCATCTGGGTCTCAAACTAACATACCGGACAGCTTGTATATCCATCATAAGCTGCACCGCTAATACTACCTGTCTCCATGACAGAAAATAGATTCTCAGTGAGCACAGGAGCTTGAGCAGTGATGGCAGCTGCCGTTTTGGATGTCGGAAGCGACGAACAATCCCCTATAGCAAAGATATTTCCGTATGCAGGATTGTTGTGCCTCAAAGTGGCTTGGTTAACATCGACCCAACCGGCATTGTCGGCAATAGGAGAACCTTTGAGTGCGTCAAGGGGCCCCATCGGAGGCGTGACATGGAGCACAGTGTAGTCGGTCTCAACTGTTGAGTTATCAGGTCTTTGGAAAGTAGCCTTGTGATTCGCAGAATCGATTGCGATCAGATTGTGTTGAAAATGACCCCCGACACCCCTCTCGACTCGAAGTGCGTCAAGTGCATCAGAGTATTTCTTGACGCTAAACATGGTCGGCATGCCACTGTAGAAGTCAATCTTGATTTTATCGCGGCGGCCGGTCCGCCGGTACCGGTCCCATGCCATCCACATAATCTTTTGAGGAGCTGAAAATAAGTAGCTCAATTGTACAGTGCCATATTAATAGGCGGCCCGCTGCCATATGCTCACCGCCTGCGCATTTAATAATTCCGGCTGGTTGTGTGAAGATGGCTTGACCGGAGCGGAGCCCTTCAACGTCATCCCAAACCTTGTCACAAGTTTCATATGAATATATGGAAGAAACTCCTGAAATGGGATCCCCAAGAGCTTGAGAGAGGCCTTTGATGTTGTTCCAGTTGATTTGCAAACCAGTGGCAACTACGAGAATGTCATAAGTCAACTGACGCCCTGATGCAGTGGTTATGGATGAAGTTTCTGGCGAAAAAGATTTGACGTTTTCCGGAATGTGTGTGATACGCTTCGGGATGAGTGAATTGAGTGGTCGCCGGAAGTCAGACTTGGGTCGAAGACCTGAGCCCACAAGGGTCCTGTAAAAGCAGATTGGTGAGAAGGCGGACAATCTAACAGAAGGCATTTAACCATCCGGGCTAAGTGAGAGGTAAGATTTCAAAGAGGCTCATGATGGGCTGGAAGGACCGAACGTACCTGGTAGTAATGATACTCTGCGCCATCAACAATTGCTATGTCCCCTACATTCAGACGTTTACCAGCTGCCTTGAAACGGTTGTATATCTGACGGGAAACTGACAACCCGGCGCTCCCTACGTTCGGATGAGAGAAGAACTTAGTAAGTCGGGACAGCAATACCTCCTCCAACTACGAGAATTCGATATCTATCTTTCTCCTCAGCAACAGTCGCCAATGTCCTATTGATTCTAGGACATGGTAATGGCCTTGGTGCCACGCGGGTAACTGCTGCTAACATGAAAGCTTTTGAGGGAGAATCCGAAGTCCGACAAATGTGCTACCAACGAACGCCCAACGTCTGATATTTGAGGCCACTGTCACCTGTTTTCCAACTTTAACAGCGCACACTTTCTGTTTTCTCACTGCTTGTCATTCTGTGAACCTGGCCAACTGTCTTCCTATTGGATCCTTTATATGCTGCCCAGCAATCCCCGTCTAGGGCCCAGGGGCCTCCCCAGCAACCCACATCCTCGCTCTCGCTCAACTGGGCGACCTGGGGGAGACAACGATAGCCATCGATCTCCAGCTCATCAACAACGTACAGCCCGCTCTCGATCTTCTTCCCGTCCAGGCAAACAAGTTGAAGGCGTACACACGCCTCCTCCCTTGCCAGGACCTCATCGCGGGAGACAGTATTATGATAGCCGACCTTATGCGTCTGCATCGCACAAATCTGATGAATCGACTTCCTCAGCGACCTCACCCTTACTTGACCGGATGAAGGCAGGTAGTGGTTATGCGTCTTCGAAAACAAGCGTCGAAGAGGACCGTAAACTCAATGAGTCTCCAAGATCATTACGTCAACGACGGCTACACGGGGAGAAGCCAACCATGTCTCAAGGTAATTCCTCCGGTCTCCAAAGTACGGATTTTTTTCAAAACAGTTACCCATCCAGATAGTGAAGAAAAAATCTCCGGCGCAGGAGATGGACATGCTATCTGGAATCGTGTAGCAAGTGTAGCCAGTACCCTTACAGTAAGCGTTAGCAAAGCTTGGGCATCTCAGGTAACTGCTTTAGCAGGGGAAGGTGTGATATATTAGCGAACATACATTCTAATTCTCGTGTACTAAAGATGACTGTTTAGAAACGCCTCCCGGCCAAGAGTCACGTCTCACTCGCGCTATGAGGGCGTACCACCTTGAGAAGGCTCGCGATCCAAGTGATCTTCCTGCATGGCTTTTTGATGAGGTCGAAGGCCGAAGACCAGCCAGCTTCAATCAGCATCTCAAGGACGACAATAACGGGCTTCAAGAAAGGCCTCGCTCTGTCGATGGGGCATACAGGTCTCGCGGACTCCGCGACATATATGATGCTTATAAGTCTGAGACCCCCGTTTTAAGGCCATCCCAGCGGACATACAATAACGATGGCATGCCGTCTAAAGCAACTGATAGACTGAAGGCATTACGCGATGCTGAACGCAACGCAACAGGCTCAGCATCAAGGCGTACCTCTAGAGAAGAGGCAAGAGACGACGACAATCAGCTTGATGTCAAAACCCAGGGGAATGCTCCAAGACCAAAAGTTGGCCTGCCATCTGGGCCTCGACGGCGGATGTGATAGATGAGGTTACTAACGGTGACGCGTATAAATGATGGGATAGAGAGTGACAGATGGATAAACCGAAAAGCTGGAGGATACCCTGTTGTTGTATTTATCGATAACATTATAGTACTGTACATATGTATTATTATCACAAGAGAGACTTGCACTGCTGTACATTACTGTATGTACAGTACAGGACTACTACTTACTCGTCCGAAATGACCGACAAGGATTGCCATGCAGACCAAGCAAGGCGACCGCCAAGCAGCAGAAATGGCTGGTATAAGTTTCTGATGAATCCGTTACCATGGCACCACGCCCTTTAAATAAATAATTTCTTCGCCCTCTCAACGCCCCCCCATCTCTCTTTCCTTCTTTCATTTTCGTTTCCTCCTTTCCTTTCGTTCTCTCTTCCTCTCTCTCATCCGAGTTGATCTTCGGCTAGCCCAATCTTCGTTCGAGGTGACTAACCCTTCCAACACACTCCTTGTCCCACTTTTAACCCAAGTGCCCTAGATCATACCCTCTTTGAAAGAGACAGTTCACAGCACATCCTCCTGGGAGGTTTATTAGTTTTCAGTCCAGTGACATCTACACCTCTACGGTTTCCTCTTCTTCCTTTATATTCTAAGAAATGCATTTCATCGCCCCGCTTTTCGGTGCTGCCCTTCTTTCTGGTTTCGCCTCGGCGTTGCCCCGTCCTCAAGACAGTGCAATTGGTGCAGAAGCCGCTGTCTCTGCCCCTAATGGCACCCCAATTACTGATACCGCTGAACTAGCCTCGTAAGTCTCCAATCAAACTACTTTACAAAAAATCTTGCAACATGGCATCGGTAGGCAAACCGCAAAGCCAACCCCGGCTGCTGAGAACTACGGCGCAGCTCCTGCTGCTGGTGGCTATGGCAGCGGTTATGGTTCTGATGCATACAAAGGACCCTATGGTGCCGATAGCAGCCCAAAGGAATGGACTTCAGAATCTGTAGTGACATCGACTTTGGCAGCATGGTCGTCATACTCTACACCCGTCTACGGCTCTGGATCATCTAACTGGGGATCTGGTTATGACGATTGCGTTTCCAGTATGGTCTCTAACGGTCTGCACCTATCCAAAGTTTCACTAACGAATCGTTTAGAGTGCATGTCTCAGTATGGTGCACCTGCTGCCAAATATGTTTCTCCTTCTCCAACAAGCGGTAGCGATAGCTCCAGCAAGTCAGGCTCTGGTGTCACCCATACCGTCATTGTGGCACCCACTCAAGGCGTCTTGCGCTATATCCCTTTTGCTGTCAATGCTTCCGTCGGTGATACTGTCAAGTTCATGTGGGGTGCCAACAACCATACTGTCACCAAGTCATCTCAACTTCAGCCATGCAACAAGACCAACGATCAACCTTTCGCCTCTGGCCTTCAAAGCAAGGACTTCGTCTGTAAGCTACTGGCATCCATCAGAATCCTCTGTCTTTTGTACTCAAACCTTTCACCTTTTAGTCGAGCAAGTCGTCAATACCACAGAGCCCGTCTACTTCTTCTGTGCCGCCCCTAACCACTGCCAGAAGGGAATGTTTGGCATCATGTACGAAAATTTGTGCACCTCCTGTGATTTACTTGTTAACCCAGCGCCTTAGAAACCCCCCCAGTGCCGCTGGTACTCCTACCTCCATGTCTGCTATGATGCAGACCATTGGAGATGAGGTATGTAGTTTCCCTATGATGAATGACTTCGAAAGAGTCTCACTTGTTATTTCAGAATCCCGATGTTCAAGCATATGCGACGTATACCAAGCAACAAACTGCAGACTCTAAGGCTTCTAACTGGGGAGGCAATATCAATCTCCAGGCTCTTCCTAAGTGGGCATATGAACATGTTGCACAGAACGTCCTTTTCACCCGTAACTTCCTGACTCAAAACCCGGAAACCTTGAAGGAAGACGGCTCTATTGACCTCAATACTGAAAATCCCATGATGATTCCTCAGGATGTTGCTGCTGTGCTAAGCAACGCTGCCGCCGCCCCAGCTGGTTCATCTGCTGCGTCTACACCTTCCGCGACAACCAGCGAGAGTCCCGCACCAACCGGCGAGACTGAGAACGCGATCCAGGGCAACGGGGCAAGCTCCTTAGTGTCCCCACGCGCTTTCGTCACTCTGTTCGTTGTCGTGGCGACTTTCTTCGCCCTGTAAGCGGGGCGACATCGGAAAAGTAAAAGTGGTGCCACGACGTGGATATTTTGATGTCTTGCCAGTGACAGCAACAGTGGATCTTTTTTAGAATATATACCAATCATATATACCGTTCAGATGTGTTTTCTCATGCATGTTGGACTTCTTACTACCATCCTTTTGATATTGCTGGCCTTATTTTACTGATTTCGAAACATACACTCCTTGCTACTGAGGTAGTTACTGATTGCTCAACGCAGCCTAATTACTACCTTGAACTCCCATGCCCCCGTGTGCGGTTGTAGTGATAACATGTTTCTAGAAACCAAAAATATCGTCGATCTCGTCCCTCGTTTTTTTCTGTAAAGAGAGTCTGTCTACTTCAACGGACGAGGGCTCATGAACGATTCTTTTTACAACTATCCGGGATGGAGCTAATGGGATATTCGGATTGGAACCTACGCTCGTACCAGCTCGATTGCCCTCCCAGATGGTCATACAGGGTGTTGTTTGCACCTTTGGATCGTCGTCGTCGGCGTGTCTTGCTATCTGGACGTCCACAGTTTTCTCAGTATCAGCTGTACAGTCTAGCCGTAAAACAGTGGTCGACAAACAGATAGCACCTCGGTGATATGTTGAGCAATGCCCGAAATAGCTTGTACAGCCTCTTGCAGCTCCTCACAGATGACCCTCATCCGAGATATTGCGGCAATCAATGTTAGAACTAGCTGGAGAAAAGCTCCTGTTTGCATAGCTAGATTAAAGGATCTGAGAGGTTCCCGTCAATACTAAACTACTTCCCGATTTCCGTACACACGTGTATGAGCTCAATAGTCTCGTTTGCATCTAGTATAACGGTTGAGGTTTTTGCATTGCAAGGGCGTTGGATTCTCATACTGCACCGAGGAAGGTCGAACAGGCTGACAACCGTTGCAAGACCGCTCCGAGAAAGCCATTTTCGGGTAAATGGGTCCAAGAACCCCTCATTGCTTTAGAACTTCCGCAAATGTGAATGACTGCGCAAATTTAGAGGTTAGACAAATTTACTTACTCGCTTTGCACAACATCGGCGTCAAAAAAGGAAACTCGCAAAGAATGAACTACTTGGTCTAGATGTAGTCCATCGAGACGATGACAAAAACGCCGGACTTCCACGACTCGTCTCCAAAACAACGCCGATCGGTGCTGGTTATAACCTTTGTAGTATAGTCTCTCTAAGATTCTATGTTCATCCCGGAACGCTTCAAGAGCTGTGTTAAGGCGACGAGAACCACCTTTGAGGCTTTTTAACGCCATATCTACAGAGCTATGGTGTGAGGCCTTAACAAAGTTTCTGTGCGTAGAAAAGACGTGAAGAGGCTTTGTAGGCCGTTCAAGCATGGCATTTTACAGAAACGAAAAGGGTGAAAATTGAAGTTTGAAACTTGAAGTGCTTACGTGATACCAGTACAAGAAGCTCTCCTCAAATCATCAGCTTATATTACCTTTCTACCTGGCTGAGCATTCCATATCATTTGAAGTTCTGACTACCGCCAATCCTAGATGTCACAAGGCCAAGATGCAAAATTCTTCCAGAGGGGTAAGATTGAGGTTCGCGATTAGCGCCCTTGAAGGCGTTGATTATACTCATACTTCTTAGGAACTCCGTGCGGAGTTACAGGCTGCCGAAACGAAGGACAAGAAGTACTTGAAACGCAAGACTGCGCTCAAGAAAGTTGTTGCGAATATTACAATGGGAAATGACAGTTGGTACCTATAGTCTATGGATTGTCGAGTAGTCATTGATGTTACCTTTCGTGACGAGTGTCTGCCTTGTTCACCGACGTGATCCAATGCCTAGGAACTCCGTTATTGGAAATAAAAAAGAGTGAGCAAGGCTCTGATTGCGTCAATATCGTTTAAGCTCAAGTGACTATGTACAGTGGTTTACCTTTTCCTAGTAAGCTATGGCAGGTCAAAGCCAGACCAAATACATCTAGTTATTCCAAGCTTCTTGCAGGTGAGTTGCTACAAGAGCTTGTAAGCAACTGTTTTTTCCTGAATAGCTTGTAGGACTGCAATGATAGGAATCCTCTTATCCGAGCTCTCGCAATCCGTACAATGTCATATATTCCGATACCAGTTGTTACAGACACGTTGCTCGAGCCTCTCCGGCACTGTTTGAAGGATCACGATCCATACGTTCGTAAGACGGCGGCCATCTGTGTAGCCAAGCTCTATAACAATGACCCACGGAAGGCTGAGAAAGGCGGATTTGTCGAAATGCTTCGGGATCTTATGCTGGACAGTAACGCAACGGTAGTAGCTAATGCCGTGGCAGCCTTGTCAGAGATAGGAGATCGCCACGACGGTGTCATCTTCAAACTGAACCTCGCGACGGCCAATAAGCTATTAACGGCTCTTGGAGAGAGTTCAGAGTTGGTACCAACAATCAAACTTAAAATACTCGCTCACCACTAGTTGCAGGTGGGGACAGATATACATTCTCGACTGCTTATTACGTTACGTGCCGGAGAGGCATGCGGATGCGGAGCTTATGGCTGAAAGGATCATCGTTCAGCTCCAGCACGCCAATTCTGCAGTTGTGCTTACCACGATCAAAGCCCTCCTGTACCTCATGAATTACATGGAAAACAGGAAACTGATAGACTACTGTTGCAAAAAAATGGGACCACCTCTCGGTGAGTGCATCTTCTTTGACTCGGCATGCTCAAGACAAATGAATCGCATTCCTGCAGTCGCCCTTCTCTCATCAGGACCGGAAGTGCAGTACGTTGCACTCCGGAATATTCTTCTGATCATTCAACGGCGCCCCGCCGTTCTAAAGAACGAAGTCAAGGTGTTCTTCTGCAAGTATAACGATCCGATCTACGTCAAGCTAGCGAAGCTCGAAATCATGTATCGTCTTGCGTATGCGGATAACGCTAACGAAGTTTTAGCCGAACTTCAAGAGTAGATGCTTTTCCCAACTTCTAGAATTCTGCTAACTGCGGGACTAGATATGCTTCCGAAGTCGACGTAGATTTCGTTCGCAAAGCTGTACGATCGATCGGCCGTTTGGCTATCAAAGTTGAAGCAGCAGCAGACAGCTGCATACAGACTTTGCTCAATCTCATAGAAACAAAAGTTTCTTACGTCGTTCAAGAAGCCGTGATCGTCATCAGAGACATCTTCCGACGCTATCCAGGAAAATATGAAGGCATCATTCCAAAGCTTTGTGAGAACCTCGATCTACTGGACGAAGCTGAATCGAAAGCCGCCATGATCTGGATTCTGGGACAATTCTCTGATAAAATCGACAACGCGGACGAGCTCCTCGACGATCTTGTTTACAGCTTTCTCGATGAGAGTGTGGAGGTGAGCATGATACTTGCAAATGTCGCAGCAGCTAGAACTCAATCGAACAGGTACAACTTGCTCTTCTCACAGCCACGGTTAAGCTCTTCGTTTATAAGTCAAAATCAGACAAAACCAAGGAACTAGTCCACAAGGTCCTGAAATGGACTACTGAAGAAGTCGATAACCCTGATCTTCGTGATCGAGGATACATGTACTGGCGTATGCTAGCGGTAAACCCAGCGGTAGCAGGCGAAATCGTTCTCGCAGAAAAACCTCCCATTACCACAGATTCGGATCGTATGGATAGAGGAGCTCTAGATCAGCTTCTCCTGCATACCGGTACACTGGGTAGTATCTATCACAAAAACCCGGAGGTAGTTATTCAAATGGCGTCATGTCACTTAGAGGTTAACGATCTTCCCAGACATTCATTCGTAATGCAGCTGGGAAAGCGTTAGTAGATAGTCCAGCATTAAATCACCACTCTCGAGCAGCACTGGTGTCTCTTCCTCGCCCACAGCTACCCGTCGAAATCAACATTCCCGGCCCCGTGCCGTCGAAGCCACCCATGCCTGAATCCCAGGGAGCCACGACTAAGCTAGTGCCCCAAACGCCAACTACCCCTGTGGACGAAGCAAATACCCCCAACCATGCTGAGGATGAAGATGATGGGCCCCCAACAGCTGGCGACCCATATTCTAACCTGGACAGTGCCTTCGGTAATTATTTACAAGATGAGCCACGACCTGTGGGCGCAGGAAACCAAGCTCGCGGACACGGGGATTTGGACGATTTGTTATTTTAGACAGCCAACTCCAGATTCATGGTCATACGTATATCTCATTGGTTTAAATTGAAAGCATGGATTGTATCTTGGTCTTTGGCCGTAGAGAGTTGTAATGCTAAAGGGAAAAAGTCATGATCAGTATTGACAATGCCGAAGAAGCGAACTAACCTCTCCTAAGCCATACATTCTTCTATGGTAACTTATGCGTACAGCTCGCTTATCGTCGCCGTCCGCAGAACGAGAGTCTCCAGGCTCGTGCACAACAACAGATGGGCGGCCGCCTTGAATTACATGTATGGGAACACCATATACGCGGCTCATCGCCGTAATCTCAGGTTCACCGCCCCATTCTGCTGTGTTACGTATAGTTGCGCAATACTGCTGAAGCCCTTCCAGTGTCATGGTTTCCAAACCGGCCAAGTCCGGTGCCAGAAACGGTATGAATTCGTCTGGGTGGGTAAGGATATACTGTGAAGTAGCCTGGCGAACGGTGGCGTAGTTTGCTTGAGAGGCCGAGAGTACTCCGAGGTGGGCAAGCTGGTCAGCGACCGCAGAATACAAACAATGACCGTCGGGGTTTATCTGTCGGTTGGACAGGTAAGCAGAAAGGACTGCGCAGCAGATGCAGGACCTACTTCATGGACTTGTAACTTTTCTTCCTGACAAACTCTCTCAATGTCTTTTTCTTCATTCATCGCCTCTTCTTTCAGCCTGGCTTCCGCCTGAGGGTCGGAAGCAGGATATGCCTGCTCCTGTGCGATGGCTTTACGCGCCTAAAAATCTGGTGTAACATGACGAATCAAGAAGCTGTGCTAGTAACATACCTTGCGTAGCCTAAAACGAGTTTTCGAGTCCTGTTTACCTAGTGGGTCTGTATCTACCTTTTGATTTTCTGCAACCTCATTTATAACCGCGGCCGACTCGGCCTGCACAGTCCGATCTCGAGAATCAAGCTGTGCAAAAAGATCATCGAGTAACTCTTCGTCCACAGCAGGGATTGGCGGATCTTGATGTGGGGAAACAATTTTCTTCAATTTATTTTTCTTAGAGCCAGCCATTGGGTATTAGATGGGTGCAAGCAGGTTGATAATAAACTACACAGCCACCGATCAAGCAAACGAGATAAACGCGGCGGCCGATTTCGCATTCAACAGCCATTGAACAGAACTGATTCAGTGACTTCAAGCACTCTCTGAGATACAGCGCTACCCTTCAAGTTTGGATACTTTTCTCGGGTCTTCGTCTGCATCTTTGCTGTGGAATGACCGTCAACTCAGCCACTGACCCCGTAACCCTGGAGCGGCGCTTGTTCGCGCTCCTCGACGAAACCCGCGTTTCTGACTCAGAGACAGGCCGTAATGAAATACAATCCCTCTTCGAGACTATAGCAAATATTTTGCGCTCTCAAAACGGCACAGGTATCAAGCTATCCAATCCTCCATCGAGCCTGCGCTTAACCGCTCCGTACTAGCTGACTATCACTCGCTGCTCGGTGGGACAGACCTTCCACACACCTTGAATTCTTATCTCTCTCTTGCACTACATGATTCCAACGTTCCGGGAGAAAAATACGCGTCATTAGTCTACCAACTTTTACGAGTGACTGCTAACTTTTGCATGAATCATGGTATTACACATTTTGTAAGTTTCAGCTCATGGTCACTTAACGATATGTTGTAGACGAGAATCGCGGACGTTTACTAGAAGTTGGCCTACCCCAAGCCATAGTTTCTCTTCTAGAAGGCTATGCAGAGTCCATAGCACCACCTATACATTCCAAACCTCTTGATCTCCCTGTCATACATCTCCAAATAATTAGGAACTCTATTGGAGCGCTTCTCAACTTATGCATTGGATATGGTGAGGGTAACGTTCCTCTGTGATTATTATCTTCATGACTCGCACATTCAGATGCTGTACAGTTTCGGCTCATCTCTCTCGAAGCTCCGATGACTGTATTGAAATTGTCAAAGGCGATATACCCAACAGGGTACTGGTTAGGTACTTCAGTGAACAGTAACGTCTTAGATAGCAATCTCGCAGAAGAATGGGCAACACGCAGCGGGGTGTCCAATTGGGCATGGAGGATCATTTCGGAACTTAAAGACGTAAAGGATGATAGTAAGTCTTCAAGTCTTCTTTGGCACCTGGTGCTAAACTACTATAGCTCTCCAAATTTTTACCCCTGATGTTTTACCTCTACTTGTCTCGCCGCTTCTGGCTTTTTTGCCAGAGTCTCCGTTGCTATCTTCTGCTCTGTCGGATTCAGGATCTGAACTTGCCACTGATCTACTTAACATTGACTTTGATGACCTTGAAGAGTCATGTACACTGATTGAATCTCTCGCACTCGACGTCGAAGACATCCGGCTCTCACTTGCTCGCGGTCTACATTTTCCAGCTGAGCACAATGGCGTACCTTGCTTGTCCATAATACTGGATTTCATCGAACACGGTACCTATCCAACCTCGTGGGGATCCGCCGCTTTTGATGAGTCTGAGAGAAAACGCAAAGAAAAGGCATTCGACATCTGCAAAGCTGCGCTGATAAAGGCAGTTGTTGAAGTTGCTGGTGAAGAAAGTAACGACGATGTTCTCTGGGACGACTCAGAACCAGAAAAGCCTGGAGGAGACTTTGTTTATCGCATGGTAGACTGGCTGAAACGATATGTCAACGACATGGCCGCAAAGAGTACCGATCACACACCAGATGTGGATTCTTTATCTGGAAGAGAAGACATGGTCATTTGCGCAACCCTTGCGCTTGGAAACCTTTCAAGACGAGGTGTGGATTTCATTGTGTGGAGGCGAGCTCCAGCCTGACGTATATCTAGAAAAGAACGCTACATCGCTTATCTCTCCTCCCTACTCTGTTGCTCCAATTCTTGCATCAGACTATCTTTTAGCCCCTTCCGTAGACATCAAAGTCAAACACGGCGTCTTAGGACTTTTAAAACACCTTGCCCAGGCTCCCCCTCGTGCGCATACTATCCACAACGCATTAGGTAAAGCTGGGGTTGTTCGACGTGTCGCTGCTTCCGGTGTCTGGGACGAGAAAGCCGATGCCATGGCAGACATCGTACAACTGAGCGCAATTGGAGTGGTCAAGCACATGTGTAACGCGAATGGTATGAATATATACTTTTCATCACAGACGCTCACCAAAGCATATCTTTAGTTGAACACACCTACGCTCTAGTTTTGCCCTCCAATCAATCTCCAAGCTCTTCCACAGGCCTCGCGCAGGTGCTTGCTCTCATCAAAAGAACGGACTCGGTTCCGGTCAAAAGCGAAGGCAGTCGGGTGCTTGTTAATGTCGTGAAATCCCTATGGTCCAACAATCTTCCTGCTAGCCCCAGCGTTGACCATCAGCCTTCCCCTATTGCAGCAGGAACCTTGAATAAGGAAGATATCCTCGAGAAACAGCGAAAGAGGAATGCTGCTATCCGCGTGGTCCTCACGCCCGAATGCGCTTCCGTACTCTCTAACCTCGTCGGACGTAGTGGAAAATATCCTCTTCTAGTCAATGAAGGCCTTGTTGCTCTAAGCTTGTTGAGCACACAAAAAGAGGGTGGTATGGCCATGTTGGTGTGAAGTCTTACGCGTTTGCTCATCCGCTTGAACAGGATCGTTAGTCTTGGACGCTCTGTTCGCTTCATTGGGTCCAGAGCTGCCCTCTGATTCTACATCACCACCTACAACAGGCACGACGAGCCACGTCTCTTCACCGACTTCCGCCACGCATCCTGGTCGTTCACATCTCAATGTACCCCACCAACCCTTTGATATGCTGGTTTTTATTTTGAAGAACGTCGACAACCCTGTCAACTTCCCTGTTGAAGTACGAGTGAATGTATGCTCATTCTTGATACAGCTTAGCAAGCACACTTCGGGGGAGCAGCTTGACAAAGTTAAAGCTGCTGTGCGGCCAGTTTTAGAAATTTTAAAGGTGTCTCAAATGGAAGAAATGCTTGAAAAGGCGATACAGCGACTACTAGATGCTTGGCAATGAATTACGTGAATTAAGTAGCTATGACCCCTTCTCCTTGTATCATGAACCAGTCAGACGATTTTACATGTTTCAATCCTCCCTGATCGGTCTCCGGTAAGGATTGGCCGGTATGCCGGATACCGGTACAAGTTATAGTGGCCACAAGCTTGCAAGCTGTAACTGTTACCACTACCGTATTGTGGACTAACGAATCTATGAGCACCCTAAGCGTTGAGATATCTGAAGGAATTGCTACAATCTCTTTAAATCGACCTAAAACGCTCAATGCGCTCACGACAGAAGGTACGAGGCATGCTTACTCGGTCATCGTAGAGGATGAGAGCCCCGTGCATAAGATTACAATGCATTTGCTACTGCTCTCAGAGAAATTGACGTAAGACGGGATGTGGTTGTAACAGTTTGGCGTGGTGCGTAGTTCGGCGAAGTAGATAGCTCTGCTGCATCTCTGACAACCTCGAGCAGCCTATGGAAATTGGTTTTGCGCGTTAGTTCAGTCAAGAATTATAGTGTATGGCCTAGCTCTCTGATACCGCATAATCAGCGGAACGGACGTCAAAGACAGACCATTAGCTAGGAATCCTGATTCTGGGTCGCAAAACATTCACCAGACTTTTCAATCGAACGTGGCGCCCACGACCACAGATTGTGGATATGCGGTGAAGTACGACGGCATTGTGTTGGCTTGTCCGACTAATTCGAGTGGCGCAGCTATCTTGCCATACAAAAATACTTGTTGCTGCACTAAATGGACCGGTAATAGGTACATAGAACTATCACTTATGTTAGGGAGCAAACTTCAAACTAACCAGCAAAATAGGTATCGCCGCGGGTATGATATTCAAATCTGGGGCTTGATTCGAGCTCATGAGCACGCCATATTTCAGCATTCTTGGGACATTTCGACTTTATTTATTGTATGTCTAACGCGTGGCTTTCCTTGCCATTCACTTTTCTCGGTGAGAAATTCGTTCGCTATCGTGAAGTTGGCTGACTGAACGCAATGGCAAGGCATCGTTGCGGAGGGCGGTTCGAGTGCCAGCTTTGTGAACAGAAGTCATTATGCAGTCCAATATACTAGCAGAAATTTCACTCATGCCTTTACCTAGTGGGACTCGCCAAGGCAAATGAAGTCCTGTTATGGGGTAAGAAGAAGGATGCACAGGAACTCTTAGCGTGTGGTTTCGTCAAGTGAGTGTTCTTGAAAATGCTAGCATAAAGGATGAGCAAGGGACGGCAGGGAATAAATAGTCGAGTATTTCCAACGCAACCTGTGGATTCTTTTCATACGCAGGTTCGGCAGCTATTGCTGGAGGAGCTACATGGTCTGGACCGCACTGCGCTACTCGAAGTCAAAAGGCTTATCCGAGCAGGTCTGAAAGACAAAAATGATCCTGATGCCGTAAATCTCAGAGAGAGCTATGGTGAGCTCTCATAGATATGCATCTTTATCCCCCACTGATTATGGGCAGCTCAAGCCACGAGGATCGCCAGTGGGATTCCCGCACAGCGTTTTGCCAAGATAGCTCGAAAAGAGATTAGACACAAATTGTAATAACAAGTTATCGACTACGTTCTCCTTAGAACGCCAACGATCGTCCGAAGCGTCGCATGTTCGCGTTGCAGAGATAATTATATAGTATGCAGCTGTGCTATATTTATCCTCCCAAAACCGAGACCCTCTAATCACCGTTCCGTCGACGTGCTAACAGTACTATTGGCTGGCCAGTTTTCGATGTCTAACCTGAAGCTAAGTAGCGATGGAGGCTGAAATTGGGCGACAATCGTATGGGTTTTTTTCATCTCGCGTTCTTCTGGATGCACTCCTATCACCAGCCTCAAAATCTACCATGGGACCAACCTCGACTGTTTCACTTTACATGAGGTTTGATGGTGGTCTAATTCTGGTCATTTTCATTTGTTGGTTGCTTTGTCTCTATCTTATCGATGCGTTATTTGAGCTCGAAAGCGGTGCAACCTGTGGCTCTTATCATCACGAGAGACTCGGCCCGAGGCATGAGCCTGAAGGCTGAGTCGCTGTTACTGTGGTTACTCTACGGTTTTACAGCCGTCGATAGATAAGCGATAATCCCAACGCCAATATCAACGGTGAACAATGGAACACTTAAGCGCCCATCATGATTGAAAGCCTGAGTGCCTGTCATGGTCCTGTCATGTGGAGCAAAGTCCCCACAAAAAGTAAACGAAAAGATAATCATGGATCTTTCATTGATTGGCACAGCCTGAATTTCTCCTTTGGTTTGAACGTCAAACTCTGTATTATACGGGTGCCCCGACCAACTCGGTCGCCTGGGCTGACGCCATGTGGGGACCCATCCAAACCAGTATCTTGGCACGCTCGTTCCTGAAAAAAAGACGTGGAACGATCTTAAGATCCGCTTCATAGCCGATCAAGCTGAATATCGAGCCGGTGGATTTAAGAAGCATACGAATCCCTTGTATACGTATACTCAACGCCCATCAACGAAGTTCTTACATGGAGTATTCGGAAGAAAAAAGGGTTAAGGACGAGCAGTCGAACAGCGAAATTTCCAATGAGTACCGCGACGAAACCCTTCTTGAGCCTCCGGCCAATGACACTCTCCATCGAGGGCTCAAGGCCCGTCAGATATCCATGATAGCAGTAAGCGCCCCGTCTATAGCACGTTGATACCACGACTTATGAGTGCAGCTTGGTGGAGCCGTAGGTACAGGTCTTATCATTGGTTCTGGAACCGCACTCAGGCGAGGGGGACCCCTTGGTGTGTCGATGGCCCTTACTATCCTCCGCGTTTCGGCGCTAATCGCTGTTCCTCCTCTTAGGCCTCTTGCTGGGTTATTCCTTCGTAGGGTTTGTATGTTATCTTGTGATGGTGGGTCTAGGAGAAATGGCATCATTCTTGCCGCATAAAAAAGGTTTTGCCGGTTACGCTACTCGATTCGTTGACCCGGCGCTGGGCTTCGCACTCGGATATAATTACCTCATCAAATATGTCAGTGCCGTCTTTCTTTCCACCGAGCTCATATATCTGAGTGTGCTTTTTGTCTAGTTAATTGTTACGCCTAACAATATCAATGCGGCTGGAGTCGTGATTAAATATTGGACAGACAAAGTTCATATTGCGATATGGATGGGTATGTTCACGGTTTCTTACGAAAGCGAGTTTACACATCATTTACCCTTCTCAGTAATTTTCATTGCATTCAGTATGTCGACCATCGATCTTTTCAAGATTTTCTGGCTGACAAGGAACCAGTCTTTTTTGTAAACCTCTTGGGAGTGCGCGTCTTTGGCGAGCTGGAATTCTGGTTCTCCAGCATCAAAGGTAATCCCGTCCTCTGCGCGCTTAAAATAAGCTTACTTTTGAGCAGTCATTTCACTCATCGGGCTTTTATTGATGGGCATCATCATTGACCTCGGTGCGTGGTATCAACTAGCGCAACAGAGTGCTCATCCAATTCCATCGATTCTTAAGGCGGAAACCCTAAACACGATCGTCTCGGTTTTCGGTATTGGGATCCTCCTTACGGTCCCATGGGGACATACCTAAAAGACCAAGTTCATAATCCGCACCTGGCAATCTTTCTTGGATTCTGGTCGACATTGACAAATGCTCTTTTCGCCTATATCGGGACCGAACTCATTGGTGTTACGGTCGGAGAGGTAACTATCTGCTTATCACATCATCAATATCCCGATTTACTAAACTATCATCCTAGGCCGAGAACCCGCGTAGAAACATACCTATCGCCATCAGAAGAACCTTCTTCCGGATACTAATTTTCTATGTCGGTGGCGTATTTGTCATTGGTCTCATCGTTCCCAGTACAGACGATTCCCTGTTCGTTGCCACCAAAGCAAAGGCCGGGGCAGCTGCAAGTCCTTTTGTCGTCGCAACAACTCTGGTAGCTGTTATTCGCACCTCTTTTGAGAGTTTTGGCTGACTTTCAACGTCAGGTGGGAATCAAAGTTCTCAACCACGTTATTAATGCAGCTATCCTCATTTTTGTCATGAGCGCCGCCAATTCGGATCTTTACATTGGTTCACGTACTCTGTATGGCTTAGCGGTAGAAGGAAAAGCGCCCAGGATATTTCGAAGAGTCAATCGCTTGGGCGTTCCTTATCCAGCGTTAATTCTCTGCACTGCATTTTGTGGTCTCGTATTCCTTAATGTTAGCTCCTCAAGCGCCAAGGGTGAGCTATCATTCTGACTATGCGAATTGTTCTCCGACTGATGGCCACTGTTAGTGTTTACATGGTTTGTAAACCTAGTCTCCACTGCCGGCGCTTTAACGTGGATGTGTATAGCCTACTCCCATATGTATGACTCTTGCATTTACTTCTTCCAACCAATCACTAATATGAGATTTCTTTGCAGTCGGTTTATGAAAGCCCTCCGTGTACACGGAATCTCGCGTGACACTCTCCCCTATCAGGCACCGTTCCAACCTTGGGGGAGTTGGTTTGCACTCATTTCGACTGGCATTATCACATTATTCAAAGGGTTTGACACTTTCCTTCCCTTCAAGTCTGATACGTTCGTAACGTGAGTGTCGACGAATTGCATGGTCTTTCGTTTTGTCTATTTTCTTATCTTGAATTTATGCAGGAGCTACATAATCATCCCTGTTTTCCTTTTGTTTTGGTTCGGCTACAAGCTGTACTACAGGACAAGAGTGATTCCTCTGAGAGAAGTTGACCTTGTGACTGGGCTGCGCCAGATCGACGAAGAAGAAGAGAAATACCTGCAGGCGCAGGCCGCTTTGGGGCCGCGGACCAAACTCCAACAGCTCTGGGATTCGCTGTAGGCGTGTGTATGAGTAGCGGAGTCATTAGGAAGAGCATGCTGTATTTTTTTATAGGTACTATGAGAACAAGGATGGATACCTACAAGCTCGATGACTTTGCTTGTGAACATCACATCGACATCATTTAACTCAGGGCAGGCATTATTAATCACGTGATTTTCGTGAAGTGTATTACGCCATAGCTGTAAAAGGCTATGATGTCAGATATGTTACGGTCAGCTGATTCGGGCGAAGAAGTTCGGCGTCGGGCATTACTCATCTTGACTTTTAAAAATGAGAAGTACATGTGGCATATAATTCTCAGCTATATGAGTCCATGTTTAAAAGCATCTCCTTTGTGTTCGTCATTGTCACATTTCTAGCTATATTCTTCTCATCTTCACCTGCTACCGATAGGAGACAATTCGCTTCTCAAATCATGTCTGTATCACGCTCTGTATCAAAGAAAGTCCTTGCCGTCGAAACATCTAATGTATCTGCTCTTGTCATCCTTATCTTTGTTTTACTCAACATCTGAATCAGGGAAAAGGCGCCGTTGTTCGCAGGAGTATCGGGTCTCCAGGCATTGAGGGTATCACTCCCTTCCTAATGCTCGAATACAGTGCAGTCAACAAAGGCGCGGTATGTATCAGCTTCTCTTTGTAGAAGAGTTGTATTGACTATGCATTTTCAAGGGCTTCCCCGACCACCCCCACCGTGGGCAAGCAACTGTGACTTACATGTTGGAGGGGTAATAGAGCTCAGCATGATCTTTGTTTACTCGACTTAGCCCTGCATTGTTTCATAGGAAGCTCAAACACGAAGACTCTGTTGGACACACAGGCACAGTGGGTGTGTATATCGTCTTTACTTCAATCTAGTGATACTGACCTCCCATTAGAGGCTGGTGGTGTGCAATGGATGTGTGCTGGCAAAGGTATCATTCATGCGGAAATGCCAGTACACGACCCAAAGAACCCTCCTCGTGGCTTGCAGCTCTGGATTGACCTTCCCAAGAAGGTGGGGTTATACTACCTCTATTTTCGGACAGTTGCTCATCATCCTACTTGTTTAGTATAAAATGGCGGTATGGAAAGCGTCTTACACGGCATGATAATTTCTAACCTAAATACGCTCTAGGAACCCTCTTATCAAGAATTTGGCCCGAATGAGTACGCAGTGGTCGTATCGTATATTCGAATTTTCTGAAATGTTTCTGTCTTCAGAATTCCTGAAGCCTTCCCGGAGGGTCAAGATGGTCCTGTTAAGGTCAGGGTGATCAGTGGCATCAGCCACGGCGTCGAGTCGCCTGTCCGCCCTCTTGGTGGATGCTGGTACTTCCACGTCGTTTTCAAGGGCCAAACGACTGTGTTCCAAAACCTCCGTTAGTGACATTCGCTTCAAAGTAACCAGTATTCCAGCTTATTCTGTGGTAATTTAGCACCTGGTTGGACCGCCTTTATATACAGTAACTATCTTTATTTCGTTTTATATTGTCTGTCTTTGACACGTCCACAAGTCATCAAAGGAGCGATCAAAATTGGAAATGATGATACCCCGCACAAGGACTTCCACACATTGGTGCTCTCTTCCAAAGCAAACGAAACTGGTGTTTCGATTACTGGTGTTCAAGATGGCACTGAGCTCGTTCTTGTATGTCAATTGGTTCGCTCGACAGTGTATGACTCTAATCGAGTATCAAGGCTGCCGCGGAACCTCTGGACCAAACTGTCGTGCAATACGGCCCATTTGTCATGACCACACGCGAAGAAATCCAAAAGACGTTGATGGACTGTTAGCTAATTTCAATCACTTCGCATAAATTTTGGCTGACATATTTCACAAGATCAATTCGCACAAAACGGATTTGAGAAAGCGCACACTTGGCAGAGCAAGATTGCTCGCGAGTAATCTTGTCGGATTAATAGCCGCTTTGAGTTTCTGTTTCGTCACCTATGATTTATATGGCATCGCGCAATGAAATGTAAATTTTCTCGTAGACTATATACTCCTTGATCCATCCTCGCCGACGTCCTGAGCGAGTTTCATTCTGTCCCAAACATCATCTTCGGGGTTAGGTGAGGTATGACGTGCCACGTTCTGGTCCCAAATGACTATTGTCGGAGTACTTTTCATGAAAACTTTATCCAATACTTCACCTTTTCGCTCTTGCTGCTGACCAGCTTGTTTTGATGGTGGGAAGGTACTATGAATGCGTATAAAGCGGTCTGATGCCGCTGATGCCAAGACGGATGCAGATGAGGCCATCGAAGCGACGGCTCCAGATATCCCTATAGCACTCGTCAGGCGAGACGACTATTACAATGGCTAAAGATATCATACCTTTATATGCGTAGACGACTTGGCCGTTCCGAGTGTCTAATACCAATAAATTGTGTTTATGGTCGCCGATGAATAGTTCACTAAATGAGAAACATGAATAACAGCCGGAAAGAATGCGGTCCATGGAGCAAAGCAGCGGACACACTGTTCGAAATTGCCCTTATGTATGGACTTGATACTATCGATTTTTCCTGGGGTCCAGTCCGATAAAGGTTTACTAGTAGCTCTAATATCATAACGTCGTATATTGCCGAACGCTGTTCCCACAAGAAGTTGGCGGGTATCGGGTGCCATATAAGTCAAGCATGTTACGCGGACTGGATGCCGGAGGCCAAGCTGGTCGTTTGGGACCTGTAAGAGATGTTTATCAGCTGAAAAGGGGCGCAGTTCAATAACCGGAAACCTACATTTTTTGCCCGCCAGATTTCACCGGGAAACAGATCCCTCCGTTTCCGTTTCTTGCTGATGATAGATTCAAAGCCTTGCGAATCTGGGGGGGAGAAAGCTCTCTCCATATCCCAAACCGATAGATTAACCTCGTCTCCACCGTACGCAAACGTCCTTACATCGGGGGACAACTTCCACGACAGTAGGCCAGTAGGAAGAGCGGCGAGATGTGGCGTCTGTTCATCGGGTTCTGCTGTTGGTAGCGTTGACCGCAACGCGCCATTGGAAGTGCAAGAGATTATGTATCTAGGTAAGAAAACATAAGTAAACGATGGTAGAGAGGAGGAGATACGGGACTTTTCTGATATATCAAACCCGATATACTCGTGATCTTTAGTCAATCTGCTCTCTTTCCAATGGCAGACCTCTTCAAGCTTTTCAGAATCCCGAAGATAGAAAGCAGATGCGGAACCATCTGAGTAGCCGGCAGCAAGCTTCCCTTGGCAGAAAATCTGGTCAGCGTGGCTCAAGACGTTTCATTTCAGTGTACATACCAACTGGGATCCTTCCACTGAAGGAGAGCTAACAACTAGCCCTTGGATAGAGCAACGTGAAGATCCAGCATGAATTACTTTTGTTGTCGTATTCGCCTCTCCTTGTACTGTGTCTGGCACGTAAGTAACTGATTTTATGTTACCCAGCTCGTCGCCAGTGAAAAATCGGTGCATATCCTTTTTTCTTTTTTTGGCGTGCGCGTCGTGAGTACAAGAGTCCGATTTACCGTAGACCTCGAAATGACTAGCCACGACTCACAATGTGGTATACTGTCTAGTATATTTGTGATCACCTCCACGTTGAATGTAATGATAGTAAGGAAAGGGCACTAGGAATTGGGACTAAGCACCTCTAGGGTTTGATCGAACAACAGCCCATGCATGGGTCATTTCATACATCCGCTTTATTATTTTTTTAGGAATTAGTATCTGATGGTCCAATTGAACAAAATTGTTAGTACTGTAGGCCTTCTAATGGAGCTTTGTTTTGAAACACACAATAGTACGTTTAGCCTAGAGATGGACTCATTGTTATTACTTTCAAGTTTCAGCAAACATAATTGGTTACGTAATTAAACTACTGTCTTCATGGAAGGCCCACTCAAAGAGCTTGCAAAACTTGAATCACTCACCGCCACCAAGGGTAAGGCGCCCTCCATTAATGACACCCTCGATCTCCTTCTCTCGTCCCTGCATGAAACAAGAAATCATCTCGTTGAGTCCGAAGATGTCGATATGGTGACCTTGAACGACCTATCTCGGACTATAGAGGCGAAGAAGAAAGAAGTCGATGACAGACAAAAGGAAGTATATACCTCAATTTCCCGCCTCGGTAAATCACTAGAGAAGGTAGCATGATATGCACGCAGGATTATGCTCGGTCTCACGCGATCTCTACAGAAATTCACGGCTCCGCTACCTACCTATTCACGGCTTTTCGAGTCCTCTCAGTCAAGAAAAGCACTTGAGAGAACCATAGCTTTACATTTTCTACGGACGGGACAGTTTGATACCTCTGAGGTGTTCCTAAAAGTATTCTAGTGTCCATTTTGACGCTGCAGCACGCTTATAAGCCCCACAGGAATCAGGAGTTGACATTCCGTCAGAACTGCGGTCGCAGTTTGTGGAATTACATCGAATTCTCAAAGTTCTAAGAAATCATGATATTATGCCGGCTCTCAGGTATATTTGCGCATTCAAATGGGTTTATGCCTACTGACTCAAGTATTTCTGCTAGATGGGTAGACAAGAATCGAGACTTCCTGCGTTCTCGTTCATCACCCCTCGAATTTTACCTTCACAGGTCACAATATATCCGGTTATTATTTTCCTCTCATCCACCAGATACTTTGCGGGCACTTGGCTATGCCAAGGCCAACTTGAGAGCCTTCTACGATGAGCATGAGGTAGAGATCAAGCGGCTCATGGGTTGCATTGTTTATCTCCCTTTGTCAAGACTTCAAGCATCACCATATGGTGACTTGGCATCACCCTCCTTGCATTTTGAGCTGGGCCCGCTGTTCGCAAAGGAATACTGCGCCAGTCTAGGCATGAGTAGACAAGTACCCTTGAGGGTTGTAGGTGATATTGGGGGTAGCGGAGCATTGGCAAGAATAGAGAAAGGAAGGAAGGTAATGAGGGAAAGGAAAAGTGAATGGAGTCAGACTGATGAGCTACCAGTATGCATGCGCCTTCTTTTTTTACCCGTGCTCCTAGACCAAGCTACTTTGCAGATCGAAATTCCTCTCCTTGCAGAAAACAGATATCATTCTATCTTCGCATGTCCCGTTTCAAAGGAACAGGCAACCGAGCAGAACCCACCCATGATGATGCTCTGTGGCCATGTTATAGCAAAGGAAAGCTTGCACAAGTTGGGTAAAACTGGAGGGTAAGCGCGTCATCTTAGTCGATTACACCGTCTGATCCTTTCCACAAAGACGCGTTAAATGTCCCTATTGTCCCACGGAATCTTTGCTATCGACTGCTTTGAAGGTGTGCTTTTGAGGAGACGCGTGACTAATGGAGCTAAATAATTAGAATCAACACATGTACATTAGAACTTCTATCATGACCCTTGTTTCACAACAATTAAACTAGTATTTTAAAGAAGATGGAAGAAAGTCTTGCACGACCTCCTGAGGTCTTGATCAAGTTCGTCGCTGTGAATCATTTCGTTACGGTACTTAAATTGATCTTTTCGTTGATCTAGAAATGTATACAGCCAATTGCTAAATCCAGGCATGACTTCAGCCAAGATGCGCGACTCTGCTCTTGCCGGTCGCCTCCTACCCCCTGTCAGCGATAGTAAGGGTGTTCCTGGGAGAAGCATTGCCTGGAAGGTCCCACTGCGCCAGTTCGGGAATCGGATGGCACTTCTAACTATTCATCTGCTTAAAGTTCTTTTTATTGTCGGAAGAGCCTTTGCAACCTGCGTCATCTCTAGTGACAAGCACGTCCCTTCTTCATTCTCTCAGATCGTCACGCCAGAATTTCGTAAAACGTCTACGCAAATACATGAGAGCTCCTGACGGCAGCTACGATGAGGGTTTTAGCCTGCCCGGCTTTCCGAATTTGTCGGAAAAACAACGTAGGGATGAATCCCTGGATCTTGAGACTAATAATCCACTGAGCTTGCATAATGAGGTATGTCAACATCATGTACTCTCTAGATGCGCTTCATATTTTCATATTTCGTCATCTTGAGAACCCTTGGAAAGCATGGTTCGCGTCAGTAGAGCTAAGGAAGACAATATTACAAGATGTAGAGCGCACGTGGGTACCAATTTTTACTAACTTTTTTTACCAGTAACGTCTTTTGCAACTGCCTAGTTTCCCTGAGATTGCATTCTTTCGTGAACCGGAGGTCCAGGTCCAGCTAACTAACATTCTTTTTCTTTACTCCGTTATGAATCCGTCGATTGGTTACAGACAAGGTAGTTCACCCTTTTTCTCTTGTAATTCGGATTCATACTAAATCAATGAAGGAATGCATGAAGTTCTAGCGCCGTTATACTATGCGGTGGACTTTGACTCACTCTCGCTGGATGAAGTCTCTGCTTCTGCTGAAGACGCGGAGATACGAGAAGTGTGCGCTCGAACCTGGATAGCTGGTGATGCTTGGGCGCTCTTTGACGCCGTTATGCGTGGACTGTCCAAATGGTATGAATGGCGCGAACCACCACTTGATTCGGCGTCAGTAGGCATCTCATCGCCACTCTCGACACACGTGAATTTCAACGTCCCAGATGGCCAGCTTGAATATAAGCCATACATTGCGCCGATCGTTGAAGCCTGCAATCTGATACAGTCAAATTATCTTCGTAAAACAGACCCCCTTCTATGGAAACATATACAGGCAGCCGGTATCGAGCCACAAATATACGGAATGTGGGTGTCTCCTGGAATTGAAACACGAATCTAATCAGGTTTTTGTAGACGATGGCTAAGGCTCCTGTTCACTCGAGAATTCAGTATGGCGGACGCTATGATACTATGGGATGGATTATTTGCATGTGATCCAACGCTCGGGCTCGCACAATGGGTGTGTGTCGCGATGCTCATACGGATTCGTAACAAACGTGATTAGCTTAACACTCTTATTCGTCTTCACATCTGATAAATGATTCTGTTAGTGATCCCTGCTGATTATAGTGGCCAACTCACTGTCCTGCTGCGGTATCCGTCACCACTCTCGCCTCCTGCTTTTGAGGATGCGCCTCACCATACCAGCTTACTTCTGCGGCAAGCGCTGGCCTTGCAGATGGCACCCAGCCCAGCGACTGGCTCATCGCTGATGTTAGAAAATCGTAGTTTGTTAAATATACCGGTCGACGTGCCCGCGCCACCACCTGCGCCCCTACGGCGACGGGGCTATAATACCGCGGGGCAGGGTCGGCATTCTCCCTCAGCATTGCAGGGCCATTCCAAGCAAGCTACCACGTCGCAGGTCGGCATTCCTGAAATGATTGCTCGGGGGTTGATAGAAAAGGGCGAAAGTCTAGGAATAAACAAGACTTTAATGGGTGCTGTTTCTGAATTGAGAGTAAGTATTCCTCTGAACGCAAAATACCTCATTGAACGAGCGCTTGCAGCGCAACATCCCCGAATTTGCTGCATCATTTGTTCGATCTCCTGGGCCAAACTCTAGTTTCCCACTGACGGATGAACGTCCGCCAGAGGAGCGTCCTCCATGGGAACCGAGGACGCGACGTGAGATGGAGGGAGAAATATCGCAACTACGTTCTACCAATAAAAGACTTGGCGAGTCCCTGGGATGGGTAGTTGACATTCTTCTGCAAGATGAAACCGCGTCTTCAGAGCCGCAGCGGCTGAAAAGACAGAAGAGGGAGGCCTTGGAGAGTCTGTCCTATGTACGAGATGTTCTAATGGGCGACTCGACTGAATTGGAGGAGACCCGGCTATTTAGTGAAGAAGAGACTCTGAGAAGGAAGTTGAGGGACTCTCGCCTCAGTCAAGCTTCCTCGGGCTCTGTCGTAGTGGGATTGAAGCAACCACCTCCAGTTTCCGTTGTAGATTCCAGGCCGCAAACGGCTACATCGCGTACGGCTAATACTCGTTCGCGCTCGCCGAATAGTCCGGTCTGGAAAGCCTCGACATTACCAAAGTCGAATGTATCCAATCCCAAAGCGCGAAATCAAAGTCACTCTGGTTTCTCTTCGCCGTCGCTACCAGCATCGGAATCTCTTCCGCGGCTCCCACCGCCTGTTGGACATAGACCAGGCGATCAGACCTTACATTCATCAGAAACAGGACGAGATCCCCTAGGGGTTCTTCAATAGATACAGATAACATTCAAACTATCAGAAGATCATGTACGTATGTACTCAGAAATAACACCGATGATTCAGAGCGTCTGCCCAGTAACGCAACAACGCATTGTAAACTATGAGGTCCTTTTGGCGCAGGCATTCAAAAGCCAAGTAATGAGTTGGGTAATGGTATTTGAGCTGTAATTTGAGTCTCCACAATCAAGCCGATGTTAAGGAATAGATTTTGTTATCGCAGTTATGGATATGAGTGACTTCATCGTTACCAAGTGTCTCAAAACTGAAAAGGAGTGAGACAAGAGCCATGCATGGGCCATCCTGCCTGCCTGGTTATAAGTACGATACGATACTTGTTGCGGACGTGTGTAAACACGAGAATCGGGACATATCGTTACTTGTAAATATTTATTTATTTTGTTAACTCAACCCTTCCCGCTGTTTTATTCCTCCACCTGACTTACAATGTTCAGGAGAGCTATCCCTCGTGCGCTCGTGCGTCCCAGTCGCTCCTTTCATGCGTCTGCTTCAAATGCCAAAATCGCTGCTACAAATCCTGTAAAAGCCCAAGAAGTGCAGGTCCGTGTACTTCCGCATCATCCCTTCCCTACTGAATCGTTATTTACAGTCTTGGTCCTCCGGAAAATATCCTCTCATTGAACACGAATATGACGCCGTTGTAGTGTAAGCTATCTCCTACTTCATGGTTGCTCTATGCGCTAACAGTCGAGAAAATAGCGGTGCCGGCGGTGCGGGTCTCCGCGCCGCGTTCGGTCTTGCGGAAGCTGGCTTCAAAACTGCATGTATCACCAAACTTTTCCCTACTAGAAGTCATACAGTTGCTGCACAGGTAATACCGTGATTTCATTCTATTTCATGCAGTGCTCACAAATCCTAGGGTGGTATTAATGCTGCGCTCGGAGTAGGTTCATCTCATGTGTTAAGAATATGTATACTGACACATAGACCTAGAACATGACCGAGGATGATTGGCGGTGGCATATGTATGACACTGTAAGCTCTATTCCTTGACGGTGAAACACGCCTTGATTTTCAACAGGTAAAAGGGTCCGACTGGCTTGGTGATCAGGATGCTATCCATTACATGTGCCGGGAAGCTCCAAGGACAGTCATCGAGGTTAGTTACGGAACTCTCTATACTCACATGATTCCATTCACTCTTGGTATTGGCTTCAGCTTGAGCATTTCGGAGTGCCTTTCTCACGAACGAAGGAAGGAAAGATCTATCAACGCGCTTTCGGTGGACAGTCTTTGAAATACGGAAAGGGTGGACAGGCCTACCGCTGCGCTGCAGCCGCCGACCGTACCGGTCATGCAATTCTCCATACACTATATGGACAATCTCTTCGCCACAATACCAACTTTTTCATTGAGTACTTTGCTCTTGATCTTATAATGCAAGACGGTGAATGTGTCGGTGTCATTGCCCTTAATATGGAAGATGGCACCCTACACCGCTTCCGCTCGCATAAAACTGTGCTGGCTACTGGTGGCTATGGACGTGCATATTTCAGCTGCACCAGTGCTCATACATGTTCTGGAGATGGCAATGCAATGGTCGCTCGCGCTGGTCTACCTCTTCAGGATCAAGAATTTGTCCAATTTCATCCTACAGGTATCTATGGGGCAGGTTGCCTCATCACCGAAGGTCCGCAGTTCTTCGTTCTTGATTTGGGTCCTTCCTTGATTGATTTACTGCGGGACACTAGGTTCCCGTGGTGAAGGAGGTTACCTGTTGAACGCTGAGGGTGAGCGCTTCATGGAACGTTACGCGCCGACCGCCAAGGATCTTGCCTCTCGTGACGTTGTCTCTCGTAGTATGACTCTCGAAATTCGCGAAGGCCGTGGTGTTGGCGAAGACAGGGATCATATATTTCTTCAGCTAAGCCATCTACCCCCTGAAGTTCTCCATGAAAGGCTTCCTGGTATTTCGGAGACGGCTGCTATCTTCGCTGGCGTCGATGTCACAAAGGAGCCCATCCCTGTGCTCCCCACTGTCCATTATAATAGTAAGATTTCAAATGAGTTCAAATGGTTGTCTAATACGTTTTGTAGTGGGTGGCATTCCGACCAAATATACTGGTGAGGTCCTGACCACTGACGAACAGGGTCAGGATAAGGTTGTTCCCGGTTTATATGCCGCCGGCGAAGCGGCTTGCGTCTCCGTCCATGGTGCCAATCGTTTGGGCGCCAACTCTCTCTTGGATATCGTTGTTTTTGGCAGAGCTTGTGCTCACCATATCAAAGAGACACTGACACCTGGGAAGCCCCACAAAGTTATCCCTGAAGAGGCCGGTATCCAGACCATTGAATTCCTGGACAAGATTCGGTGACTCCCTTTTTACGATCATCTGAACTGGCCGAGCTGACTTGACAATTCAATAGCACCTCTACAGGTCCAGAAACTACTGCTCAAGTCCGCTTAGACATGCAAAAAGCCATGCAAACTGATGCTGCTGTGTTTAGGTCGGTTTGCACCCAGCAAGCTCAATGTATTTCTACTCACAACTTACGTAGAACTCAAGCATCACTTGACGATGGTGTCAGGAAGATGCGTGATATCTATCAAAGGTTCAATAACATTGGAATCAAGGACAGGAGCATGATATGGAACTCGTGTGTATCTATGTGTAGGTGTTCAAACTTCTCGACTGACCCGAGTTTAAAGGGATCTTGTCGAAACCCTTGAGCTCCGTAACATCTTACAATGTGCTATGCCCACGGTCGTCGGCGCAGCAGCTCGTCAGGAGTCCCGTGGTGCTCATGCTCGCGAAGATTACCCAGAGGTGCGACTTTGTGAAAACTTGCGTCTCATAACTAACATGCATTTGAAGCGTGATGATGTTAAATGGATGAAACATACACTCGCTTTCCAGCCTGACTCTAGTAGCCCCAATATTGAACTGAAATATCGTGGGGTTATTGCGAATACCCTTGACGAAAACGAATGCAAGGCGGTCCCACCGTTCAAGCGTGTTTATTGAATTTGTTCACATAATTCGAGCGGTATCAAATAGCAATAATTGAACTGGTTTTGATAACATATATCGAAATGACAAAGATTCAAATGATATCGTAGCGTTGACTAAGCGAGGGGGCGGTCCAAATCGAATTGGGTAAACGCCACCTCGGGGAAATACCTAGCCCGCACAGTCCTTCCACCAAAATAACGTCCATCTAGCTCCCTAACCGTTTTCCAAGCACCTGCCGGTCCTGCGAAGGAAACAAAAATTCTGACAGCCTCCTCGACTTGGGCGGGAGGCGGGTGTACAGGGTGCACGACAACGCGTTCCACAGTTCCATTTTTTGAGCATTCGTCGCCTTCATAAACACGGTTAGTACGAAGCAAGCAAATTGATTGGGAGTCGAACGAACCAATCTCCTCCCGCAGCTCTCCGTCACCAACGTCTTCAGGCCCAACCATATTGGTGAGCACGACGATACGGCTCGGTTCACCGAATCTCTCTCTATCTTCTCGTGTTCTGGCATCTTCATTCTTATTGACAATCTTGCCCATAGACGGCCCTGCGCCTTTGCTTCCGACAGCTGGGTTACTTCCAGGTCTGCCTTTATTGCTTTTACCTTGGGAAACTTGCTCGACTGTGAGAGCATTCACAATCCCTGATCCATCAGCGCCAAGACCTTGACCTTCTTTATGACCCCATTTCGCCATGAGACGAGCAGCAAAATTTTGCGGATCAGATCTGTATGATAGTCACTACCTCAAACTCTTATTTCTGATGGTGTGATAGACACTTACCTCGAGTCTTCGGGCGGAGGAGGCGTCGCTGTAGACGGCGCAGGCCCAGTTAAAGCGCTGAGCCTGGCAGCGATTGCCGCGGCTGCTTTCATCTTTGCCTCAATTTCTGGGTTGGCAGGAGGTCCTGGAGGCGGTGGAGGAACGGAGGGCGGTGCAAAAGGGTTATACGCCAGCGGCGGTGGCGACGGGGGAGAATTGGGCCGTGGTGGGTCCGCCCTTTTGGCTGCCGTCATAGCAAGACGTCTGAGATAGGCTTCATCACCCGTCTGTGCAGACGGAGTGGGTATGGAAACGGGGCCGCGTGCTTCGTTCTCCTCGTCATGAGTTGCAGGTTGGGAGGGAGGTGGAACTGAGCGGGTGGCAGACATTGCAAGTCGACGTTGATAAGCCTCGTCACCCGTGAGGGACGCGGGAACGGGCTGAACTGGTGCATGTGGAGCAGCTTTCGGCCCCGGCTGGTGTTGCTCATCATCGCGCCTGGACCAATGATCATAGCTTTCATCGTAACGCCCTACAGAACAGATAAATATGAGTAACAACGAGAAGAAAGAACAGACCTGTTTTTTTGGGCCTCTCATCTTCGGAGCCAGTATACTCGCTATCGGAATAGCTTTGACTGCGGCGTGAACGCTTACGGTCATCAAGACGACGTTGTTCAGCCCATCGCTCCCGTCTGTAGATGCGCTCCTTTTGTTTCCAAACTTTATACTCATTATAATCATTCGGACGAAGGGGATCATATAGCTCCACGGGATCCCAAGTGCTGGCGACAGTCGCATTCTTGTTCTACAATGACAGGTCAATGAAGTTGTTTTACTTTCAGTTGGTGGCCTAACTAACTTTCCTGCCCTTTCCTTTTCCCTTCTTTTTCCTGGCATTAGTATTATGTGAATTTTTGAAACCATTGACATCTTCATCCAGGACCATCGAGGGTGGTTTAACTTTCTTTCCCCACCCTTGCTGAGGCGCAGGCTCCGAAGGAGGTGCTGGCGTTTCGACCAAGGCCGGTGGTGCGAAGACGACGGCCGTAGAAGACAGGTTGGAAACCGGAGCGGTCGAAGTCACTGCAGCACCGACGGGTAACCTTGCAGTTGCAGGCTTGGGTTTTTGGGCCTGGTTTCGGCGAACGGGGGCAAAAGCAAGGGATGAAGACCATCCTTCGAATCAAAGATGCAGAATCGTTATTTCAATCAACGAGTCCAAAAATTCGAAAGAGTATGAACTGAAGAGATACCAGCTGTGGCCTTTCCTGAGGCAGATGCTGCCGCTGTGTCAGCGGGCTTTTGAGGAGCTGCAGGATCTTCTGCAGGTTTGCTTTGAGGCTCGACTGTTTTTTTTTCTGGAAGTGGAGAATCCTTAGGAAGAGGAGTAGAAGATGAGAAAGCAGAGGCTGAAGAGAACTGAATTCCTCCATAAAGTCCTCCTGCTCTGCTCGACATGATGGTTGGAAGGAATGATTGTATAGTCTCACGTGATCTACAGAGCTACCATCTAATGACTAAAGTACTTTTCTCTCGCTTCCCTACTCAGTATGTGCACCGCAAATTCCCCAGCGTCTATCATCGCCCAGCCATTATGCAGTCGTTGCTTTGAATTGGGAGGCAGCGGCAAAGGTGGTTCCACAGTCAGTAGCTGTAGTGAGATGTATCAGTTTAAAGCTGCAGTAGAAACGAATGCGTATTATCGGACCGATTTCCTGACTAGTCTCACAACAGACTCAATGGCTCCCTTATTTTCGGTACTCTCCTTTACCTTGGACAGAATTTCAGTCCTCTTTCATGAAAATATACGTAGCTGTACTTGCCTGTGCCGTTACAACCCAACTCCAAATACCACCAGGAACATCATACAGGGATTCGCCCCAATATGTTCCCCCCCTTTTCCTTCGGCCTTGAGGCATACGTAGAGGCAACTCTGGTCCTAGGGGTGGTGATGTAGAATCAGAGACAAGGACAGTAGAGGGCTCCAGATGGGGCGACTGTGTCAACTGTGCATGGAGTTTCCTGATGATGGGCGGGGTTCTTTCAGGTAGGTTTTCGGTAAGCCGTTGAAGGTGTGAAGGCACTGGGCGGTTGTTAAACATTACAGGGACCTGCGAGCTGTCTACAAACCATGGCACGGTTGAATAAGACGCTCTAGCAGTCCTCAGACATCGCTGCATGATGAAACAGTGTCGTGACCAGAGATGTGACATGGCCTTATTACGCTTTACTACTGACTTCCAAGTAAATATCAGATGGGCGTCCGTGCTGGCGTTGTAGTCTGTGTTACAAGCTTCCTGCTAGGTACTAGGCCATATTCTAACTTTTCCATTCATATGTCCAACTATTTTACAGGCTCCCTGTTCACTCACTGGATCGCAGATTCACTGACGTTATGGAAATCACCTGTCACAGACGAGCATCTGTGGACAGCCGCAACTTACTACTCCATCCTTGCTAGAGGTCCACCCGAAGCTCTCTATTTCTTGGCAGCTATTGTTATCATCGGTGGAATCACTATTCTTTGGAGTTTGGGCGATGGCCAAGCAGGGAATATCATGTTCGACGGTGGGAGTATCTGTGAGTCGTTTTTCACATGCTTCACCCATCTATCTATGCTCACCTAGCACACCGCAGTCTTGTTCGGAGTTACGATTGCTATGTATTTATATTCCGTCCTGCCCAGTTTGTTCTCTTACCCCTCAGACTTCCATTCATCATGCTCAAAACATCTCGCGACAGGTGTCTTTGCAAAGTTCAATTCCCTTCCCGCGCATCAACTCAAGGATCCATTCCCCCGACCGCTTCGCAATGCAACATTGGAATTGGCATCAAATAATCTCATCTGTAGCGTCGCACTAACAGGTGTTCTAGTTCTGCAAGCTGGTCGGTTCTGGGCCGAAAGTTCCACGGACGACGAACTATTCGAAGAGATCGAAACCGAAGGGACAAAGTCGTGAGCCAAATACAGAAAAGTTGCTCCAACGCACGATATTCTGGACATGAACCGCCGTCGTCACCTTCAGTGCTAGTTACGAAAAGGATTTTTAATACTGGTGATTTATCTATAGGGGGGGATGTATTGCATATGATACTCGAATGTTTCCAATTACGGCGCCCAGCTGATCTAAGACGTTGAGCATTATTCTTGTACGATATCTTCTTTCCTCGGTTTTGAATTCTTGATCTCTTTACCTTGACCAATGATCGACTGAGCTTCACCGTCTATTACGATGCCTAAGCGTGAGTTAGTATAAAGCAGAATATCAGGGGAGAATTTGAACAAACCCAACCCCTCCTCTCCTACAAGGCCTAACACATGTTCCAATTCGACGAAGCCATCCTTATCAACGTCAAGTTTTTGGATAACGGCCTGCCCAACTTCATCATCTGGTTTATGTCTAATGACGGCCAGCGCTTTTTCCAAGTCCTGTACGGAAATTCGGCCTTGTGCATCCGCAGAGATCATTTGCAGTGAGCTTCCTACTCGACTGTCATACTCCTCGAGTTGTTGATCAATTTTAGTGAGCATCGTGCGAATACGCTTTGTCAGTGCGCCCGAAGGCGACTTAGGATCCTTGTAAGTTGGGTGCTCAACATGTGGGCTTGTGACGAGGCTACGGAAAGAGCGTACCTCTTCCGCTAAAAGGTTCTCCTCCATCAAGCTTCGTAGCTCGTTACGCTCCTTGAGGACACTGGATTTGGCAGATAAGACGGACAATGCTTCGCCTAACTCCTTGAGCTGCTCAGCAGTCATGCGCGCGTTTTCCTCCTCGACCTTTTCCGGCATGAGCTGCAGTATTATTGAGCCAAGATGAAACGATTTTAAAGGGTAAAGTTACTTCTGTATCAGGCAGAAGAGATTCAGCAGTTATAGCTTCCAATTCTTCAGCCTCCTTTTTCGCACGTCGGGCATCCTCTTCCTTCTGCTCCTGCTCCTCCTCATCCTCAATAAGCTCTTGTTGTTGTTGCAATACCTCAAGTTTTTGTTTGTAGCTGGCCTTGTCAGAGTCAACCTCTAGCTCTGCTTCATTTAGCTGGATAAGACACATGAGCATGAAAAGTAACGGCGGAATGGCAATGACCTCGGTGCAACTTACCAGATTGTCAGGCAAACCACTCAAAACGCTCTCTAAGCTTGCAATAACGGCGTTTTTTCCATCTTCGCCTTCGCCATATCTACGGTCAAAATGAAAGGCCCTTCCAAGAATCAAAAGCACGCCAGAGACGCGATTCCGTAAATGCAAATCCACCCAGGTTGCAAGCTCTTCTCTTAGACGTGCTGGTGAAACACCTGACGTCCGGATACCTCGAGACTGGCATGCAGCTTGTAGTTCTGAAACCGAAAGTTCGTCGATGCCCTCATTATTGATAAGCTGGTCATCGCGACGAAGATTGAGAAGACGCGATCGGATCATTCCACGAAGGAAATTATCTGTGCCGAATGCATTAAGACCCATATATCGTGACATTGATACCAGCTGAGGACGCGAAAGGTTATCAAGGGTCAGATCGTCGTCAAAGAGTTTGGCCACATTGATAACGTCTGCTGCAGAAGGGGACTCTCCAGTTGATCGAACCTTCATTATAGGTGAGCTAGTCAAGACAAAATCAATAGCGAAGTATGCTACCTTGCGGAAGAACTCTTTGAAAGCATCGCTGCCCACAATATGCGCATTTGCTTTCAAACCAGACTCCCGAAGAGTCTCTTGTAGAAACTTTGCCATATCCAAACGAACACGAAGGAGTTTTCGCTGCTTCTCTTCCTGTTCGTAGAGAGTAAGGTAAGATGACAAGTGGCTGCTTGTTTTGAAAAAGGACCTTACTGCCGCAAACTTGTCCTCGAAGGTCGACGGAAGCATGTTCGGGAAGAGTTTCAATGCCACCGGCAGCAGAAGCTCCATGAATGGAACAATTATGAAAACGGAAAAAGGGACTAGGCGAAGCAGGTCTTGAGTGGTACGCTTTAACTGTGAGACATGTGTTTTTGAGGATGACCATAACCATTAGATGGCAGAAATGACCTGTCTCCGTTCGCGACGCGTTAGCGTCTCTCCTTGCAAAATCTTCCACTGTAGTCGCGAGGATATGCGTACTTCGGAGACCAAGAGCTTGGTACCATGCCAATAATGCTGTGCTTCATGCTTGACCTTTTTCCATGCCCTAGTCATGAAAGGCGTTTTTCCATCTTTTGTTGCCGGTGGACTTGATTTGACTTCTGAGATAGTTTCGTTTTTATGGACGTCTGAATTAGATGAAGGAGAACGAGATGAATTAGACGATTGCGTGCTCTGTAGTCGGCGCAAGGAAATATGGTAAATGAAAGCGGTAGATTGAGAGTAAATGGGCGACGCAGGCCGAGCAAGGGGCGTAGAAATTATACGATGATAACGACTATAAGAACGTGTGCAGAGCAACGAGGTAGCGCGAGGGACCCATACAGACATAAATGCGGTGAGAGGAAAAAGTTTGCAAGGACCCGGAACATTCGGCATCGGCATCGGTTGTTTGCTACATATTCCATGCCTTCATCTGATCTCAACGATCCTAATAGCCCTGCCTATAAAAAAGCCAAAAAACTCTACTTCAAAGCTACAAAAGACAGAAACCCAGAACTTGAACTTGACTGGTCCCCATTCAGGGCCGCAGAGAAGAAGTATAAAGCACGTTTTCCACCCCCAGATCTGTCCAATGTTCTCGATCTCGCTACCCTGGATGCAGCAAGGAAACATGAAATTAGTCAAGGAGTGTGGCGAGGCACATATATAGAGGAATTCAAAGATACAATGGGTATTAACCCATCTACAAAAGTATATATATTACCGCGTATTCCTGGTACTGTTACCCCGTACTATCAACCTGTCATAACGTATTCACCGAGTCATCGTATCAGGCCTAGTCATTCTACCTTCTTTCGTCTCCCAAGAAGACCAAAGAGAACTAGTGAAGTGGTCTCTTCGTGACCAAGCTCGCCACCCAAACGAGACCAACCTCGACGCACATTATCTTATTCCTGAAAATGGCCTCTGGCAGGCGTGGCTGAGATCCTGCAGAGACCCAGGGAAAGATCAATATATCAATCCAAAAGCTGATCAAACTCAAGCAGCAGCTCAAATCTCTCCGGGACCAAGACAACTAATCAACAATACACCTGCCTCACCTGACAACTTCTCGGCCATATCTACCACTCCCAAGCCATCCCAAGAGCCCTCATCAACTGTAAGGCCAGTACTCACCTCTGAGCTGATATATAAACTACGCTGGGCAAACATTGGATGGTCATATCATTGGGGAAGTAAGCAGTATGACTTCAGTAAAGGTAAAGGCTCAATTCACTCTCGGTTGCGGGAGTTGTGTAAGAATGCTGTGGATTCTGTTGACTGGAGTCGGGTGTACGCTAACGATGCGAGTGATTGGGGTACAAGCGGGCCAGACTGGGCGACTTGGAATAAAACCTATGGTATGCATGCTTGGATAGTCGCCTAGACGCTACGTTGAGTTTAATTTATCTGTAGAGCCCGACGCGGGTATCGTTAATTTTTATCAGGAAAAGGTAACAATCTTCACTTTTAACTACGCTACTTATGACTTAGTCGTATTGAGGACACGCTCATGGGACATGTGGATAGATCTGAAATATGTGCGACGTCGCCACTCGTTTCAATATCGTAAGAGATGAGATTGATATGTCTAAAGAGGCTCCCCTTGCTTATTAGGCTTGTTCAGCATAGGAAATGCAGCCGTGTTCCTTATCGGGGGTCAAACACGAGACGTTGAACCTGTACCGGTCGTTTTGCGTTCGGGTGACATTGTAATCATGTCGGGCCCCAAGTGCAGACGTGCTTACCACGGTAATGATAGACGTGCTACAGCTAGCATAGACGATTACTCATAGCAATTTTGCAGGTATACCTCGAATATTGGAAGGTAGCCTTCCTCCTCACCTTGCGACAGGAGATGATGCGTGGAAGCCGTACGAGACCTACATGCGAACGACCAGAATCAATATCAATGTTCGGCAAGTGTTTCCAAAAGATTTCGAGTATGCGAGCTAGTACATTCGATTAGATTAGATTAGATTAGATTAGATTCCTAGCGCTTGTTTCCATTATCATATTATTAACCTGAGACACCGCGATCTCTCCCTAACTCTTGCGTTCGCTGTCCACAATACAATGACCGGTAACGAGGCCCAAATCCTTCAACCATCCGCACGCATTGGCTCGGATTCGCCTTACAGGCCCTCCAGATTCCTCACAACCGCCAATAATCAAACTGGTGTCGAAAACCCAATTCCCATCACGCCCTACGATGGCCTCCTCAAGGATTTCGGACAGGGCATTTCTTTCTCAGAAGCTCTTGAGCGAGGTTCTAGGTGGCTTTTTGAGCCTCATGAGGGAATCAACGACCCCTCTTGTACAGAGGCTTTCCTCACCTTCTCTCGAAGCCTCATCAATTTGGAGAGGGTCAAACGCGATTTCGACGCGAACAAAATACGACTAGAGAAAGAAATGATTCGGGAGCGCATAAGCATACCAAAAAAACGTACACTGCAGGCAGACCTTGAGCCTGGACGATCAGACCGGCCCGACGGATATGTCAAACCCGACCTCGGTAAGAAAGAACAGAAAAAAGTGGGTGAAGGACGTAGTAACGAGAAAAGGCCTGTCTACGAGTCCGACATGCCATGGTGGGAGGGCGATCAAAAGCACATCAGACAGGAATGCGCTGAAACCTGCCGCCTGCTTGATATCTATGCCAAGGACTACAAACAAGTTCGGGAGTGGATCAAAAGTGCTCCCAACGCGCCTCCACTATTTCCCGAATCTGAATGGGAGCACATCATCCGAGGGAAGCCAGTCGACCTCGACTTCGTTCTCAGCGGGCTTCACGGCGCACAACCCGCTCGAAAGAGAGTAGAGTTGATAGGAGGGTACAAAGTTGTCAGGACAGAGCCTGCACGACATGTAGAGACCGGTTTGCACTGGGTTTATGCGTGGGACGCCACCTCCGCTGCATACAAGGTCGCATTTCCGCACCGCGCAGCTGAAGTCTCGGATTACGGACGATACATTCTCTCACTTTTTAGTGCCAGGAATGAAAGCGTGCACAATCAGGTGATTATCTTTGACAAAAGTGTTCGAACCCGTGTTGGTGGAGGGCGATCAGTTCTATTATCCGACTCGCTAAACCAAGCCTAGTCTTGCTTGTCAGATTAGATTTGAGAAGAATAATCTTATCAAACTCGCTGTACAGTTTTACTAATACACTCCCACGCTTACTCCTTTATTACTTACTGTGCAACTCACGCCTGGAAGAAAGTTGATCTGTTAAGATGGAAAATGACGCAGTGTGTATTATCGAATTCCACCTGATGGTCAGATACTTATATGAATGTCATGATTAGGGAGTACTTGTCGACCTCTACGTTCCACGCAAATGCGCGGCAACCAGTTTGTTCAATCATAATCCAGAATCACAACGAGCTGACAAGGCTTTTTAGACCGTCTGATCACCTCAAAAGACCATGCCTCTGTACAGATCAGTATAGCTGATGTTGATGCGAACGGTCGGGCTTTATCGACTTCTACAACTTTTGCTTTGTGCGGTCAAGTCAGATCCCAAGGCGAGAGCGATGATTCTATCAACAGGTTGGCAACGAAGGCGGGCTGTAAATCTCCTTTTGTATTTCGACCTGGTTCCTCACTGACCCATCAATTAGTGCTCCGTAACGTGTGGTCATACCAAAAGTAAATGTTTCTAGCGTAGACACTGGCTGTACATTTTATCGTACATTTTTTTAACTCTTTCTTTTGGCCACGTGACGATGACGGCAACTGCCAAACTGTGCCATCAGTGGCCCATCACAGCGTCTGCTTTAAGTGACTGCGGGCTAGGAATGCACCAGTCTCCCTCATCTATCGACTCATTCATCTCAACCATCTCGGTTAGTAGTAGTAAATCACTTGCAGGAAGGTTTAATAATTGGCTTGCAGACCGACTCTATGGTAGAAATTAAACGAATCGAACAACCAACGTCTTCTAGCAGCTCTAGCCAGGACGATAGCAAGTACCGTCTGATATACAGCAAGTCAAAGGTATACGTCAAGCCTACCGCCTATGCCAAAGACAACATTCCTGGCTTTGTAGCTCTTGTCAAACGAGTTTGTTCTCTGCTTTCTTCGAACATCTGGTGACTCCCAACTCAGTTTCATTTCAGGATGCCACAAATCCCTCTTACTTACTTGCATGGATACCCGAGACTTTGCTCAACGAAAAAGGAGCGTCTGAATGGGACAAATTTGTCAAGGTAGAGGAGAAACCTACGTCTGATGAGACGGACAATGGTAAGCTGCGGTACAGTATGTCTCGGGTTGCAAATTCGGCTAAGACTCACGCTGCAAGATCTCGTTTTTGTTGATCTTCCGACTCAACGACCGGAATCATATGCGTTTTCCGTTCCGTTGACATCAATATACTCACTTCTCATACAACCACCGACGTTGTCTAGCTGGTGTAGGTGTCCTTCTGCTCTTCCTTACTCCTGGCTCATTTGGTGTAGATGGGTCCATAGGAATCAATCTCATCAATGGAGACACTCTTCCAACCCTTCACTTCCATGATGATGAATCTCACTCTTTTACTCTTCACACTCCGCCTAGGCCCCTTGTTATCAATACATCGACTTACCCCCCTCCTCCAACTCATATAGCCCGGTCAGGAAATTCCTGGGGCGGCGAGGACCTTCTTTCAAGGCTACGATCCTACTCCCATATCATGCGGTCAAATTTACAGCCTTCTCTTTTCCTTGTCGATCCTGCAAAAGCGGATATCGAAGCGCATTCAACACAGATCTTCGCAGATGATGCTGTCGACGACATACTTGCTCAGTCGTCTTATGCCAACTCTTATTCTCCTGTTCCCGCTCACAGGCGACCTCAGCCTATCGTTTCATCTCCCCCTTCACCACCTAATCCGTATTCTCATCGATCTTCTGTCCTTCACCGCTCGCTCGGGTCCCCTCCTTCCGATGCTAAGTCTTCATCTCAAGCTCGTATGGCACTTCTACAATCATTTTCTAATATTACACGTGCCACAAGGCATGCTGCTCAGAACATTCTCTCACATCCGCTTGCGAAGCCGATCGTTCCTCACCTTCCAGACCCAGTTAAAAGCCTTGTGAGTGCTAATGGCGAAACTGAGTGGGGGAGCTGGGTAGAAAAAGGCGGAGTAGGTGAATTTGAAAGCGCCCGTGTGTATCTTGCACGTTGGGCCAGGATCGTTGCAGAAGAAGGAGAACGGGCGCGGAGACAAGAAGCGCAGGCACTCCCTTCGTCGTCGAACTCTGTACGAGAAGAGACCTCATCGCTTGGGATTTTTGAGCTTCTGCACTCGACCTCAAATCTACCCACACCAAAGTCATCTCGAGACCCAGGCCATCCTGTAAACGAAGATACGTGGAGGAGGTGGTTTACTCCTGATGGGAGACCTACAATCAGGTTCGAGGAAATGAAGAGGGAAGTATTTCGACGAGGAATCAGCGGGAAGGGGAAACTTAGGCAAACAGCTTGGCCATTCATCCTTGGTGTTTACGAATGGAATGTCACACAATTAGAGAGAGAGAAGAGGTGGGAAGCGAAACGGTATGTGTGAGCTGCTTATCGCACCGCTCTGAAAGTGCATCTCTTGTCAGGAAACTGTATCACGAGCTCAAAGATCAATGGTGTGGCGTACCGGAAGTATTTGACAGGCCTGATGTCGTCGAGGTAAGAACGTGTCTTGGACATAGTGTGATTCGCCCGACAACCCATGCAGGAGCGTCATCGGATAGATGTCGACTGTCGCCGCACTGATAGGACTCAGCCTCTTTTCGTTACGCCCAGTCCAAGTTCCGGTACTGATGGGAGCAATGAAGAAAAACCTAACCATCCACGCTATTCGACCATATCGCCAAACATGAATGACGTTGGCGCCCAATCACCCTCAAATGAACACATAGATCGGCATGCAAGCATCTTGTTGACGTACAATTTTTACGAAAAAGATCTAGGTGAGGTCGGCTCAAAGCTTGACCCCAATGTTCACTCATAGTACATTTTTGATCAGGCTATGTTCAGGGGATGTCGGATCTTTGTGCTCCTATATATGTCGTCATGGATGCGAAGGAAGAGATGACGTTTTGGTGTTTTGTTGAAGTCATGCATCGGATGGTACGTACCCGCTATCATACGAGCCACTAGGAAGAACGCTGATTTCCTGTCATACCTAGAAACAGAATTTTCTCAGAGACCAGAGTGGCATGAAGAAACAGCTTCTAACACTACAGCAGCTGATAGGAGTTATGGACCCAGAGCTTTACCGCCATCTAGGTAAGGAAATTCTATCTGATTGGTTGTCCGGCTTAATGATATTGATATCCATAAGAAAAAACCGATGGCTTAAATCTGTTCTTCTGCTTCCGGTATGCCCAATGCTATTTACGTCTTGACACATCTTATGGAATTGCCCATTGTAGCTGGGTACTCATCGCATTCAAACGCGAGTTTCCTTTTGATGAAGTTATTCGACTATGGGAGGTTATATGGACAGATTATTACAGCAGTAACTTCGTACTTTTTGTGGCGCTAGCAGTACTGGAGTCACACCGAGATGTGATGCTTCGTTACTTAGTTGAAGTAGACTTCTTTCTTTTCATATCTTGCCTTCAGTCTAATATTTCTTCTATTCAGTTCGACGAAATTTTAAAGGTGTGTCTTATACTCGACTCCTGTTTTCGACTGCTCAATTACAATCCGAAAAGTACTGCAATGAACTCAGCATGACCATCGAGTTGGACACAACACTTGCACAGGCAGAAGTCCTCTTCCTATCGTTTGCACAACTTGTTGCCGACATCGATCGTCGGAAAGCTGAGGAGCTACCTACTCCATCCACTAGTGGCGTGCGGCACCGAGGGACTACTGCTGAGGGCGAGATCTTGACAGGCACGATGAACACGCCCGTCATATCTGAGTATTTGAGAGATTTGCTTGATACAGGAAGGGCGTAACAAGTAACTGAAAGAGCTCCAGTAACTTGAGGTTCGATGTATATCTACAAATTACATAATAGCTAGATCTCAACTATGTCCAATCTCTCTGTTTTGCGAACATATGCGTCAAAGGATCCTGCTTCTCTACCAAGCTCGATACTTTTCCGCCATTCAAAGACCTCGCTGACGATATACGACGCTTTCCCAAAGTCAATATTCCACTTTTTAATTCTCCCTCGCATCACAGAAGATGTTGGTGCACATGAGCTCGCTAGTCTGCGATCTCTTTTCGAGGAAAATAGAGAACGCGCCAAACGAGTTATACTTTCGCTAAAAGAGGAAGCCACTGTCTTACGGAAAGAGATGCAGGATGAGATGCTACATCGATATGGCTTCAAGTGGGACATATGGACCGGCTTTCACGCCGTACCTTCTATGCAGTATGTCGTGATGGTTGATTCTCATCTCTTGCCCTCAAAGTGACGCGCCAGGCATGTTCACCTCCATGTACTTTCTGCCGATCTGGTTTCCGACAGAATGAAACATAAAAAGCATTACAATTCCTTTCATCCCGGACTAGGTTTTTTTCTAGACATTGACGAGGTTCTCTCATGGTTCGACCTAGATGAATCAACGCCGGTTCCTGTGTGTTATCTTCTGTTCACTCCCTTGCTCTCCTCACCTTTTGCTACAGATATCAAAGCGCAGTCCAAAGTTATATGAGGCCATACTGAAAGAAGATCTGACTTGCTTTCACTGTGAATCCCTCAAGAAGAATATACCGTCATTGAAGACCCACCTTCAGGAGGAATGGGACAAGCTAATGACAAAAGAAAAGTTGAAACTCAAAAGAAAGCGGAAGTCCGAGGAAGAGCCTAATGCAAAGAAGCGGCGGGATGCAACACCGCCAGTCAATGCTCCTGAACAATGATCTTTCTATCGGTCAGTTATACTTGTTGCGCTTGTGGATGTCGAATTATCGGAATCTGTGACTGGAGTGCTCCGCTTTTTTGAGATGGACTCTTCGGTTCTGGGCTTGTGCTTAGTAGACTCAAAGTAACAAGATGACTCTGATTTTTCTACAGTGAGACATGGGAGAATATAAGCGGATACACGAAATTTTTGCTGGTCATGACTGATGGTCTACGTAAGCACAGTCACTTCTATACACTTCAGGTTTGTCCACTAGGCCGCGGTAACTTTCTGTGCTCTCGCAGCTTCTTGACTAGCTTTCAACTTCGCCGCAAGGGAGCGCTCGCTTGCTTCGCGGATAGCCCAGGTTAACTCATATGTTTTGACGGAATCTATGGCAAACATATATGAGCAAACACGATTCGGCAGTGCTCATACATTATTTACCTTCATAGCTACTCAAAATTTGGGCTGCGTCAGGATCTTCTTCGATGTCTTCGATGATATCAATGAAATTAGAAATTTCGGAGAAGAAAGGGTCGTCGTCGGGGAACCGGATAGCTGTGTCGGTGTCATCTCCTGGCTTGCGCACGTAGAGCACGGGCTGGACGTATGGGTTCACTAATCTAGACTCAAGTAAGGGATGGTGAGCAGACGATGAGAAGCCCCTTAGCCGAGTTATACATACTTGAGTTGGTAGCCGTCCGCGAAAACTTCCAATTCACAGCTGTAGTCCTTGCCCTGAAGGGCTACGATGTGTGTAAAGCTGCCCACGGCTCCGCTTTCATACTTCCTTTGGTTTGTGCATCAGGACTAGATCCGGAAGCTTGTGACAGAGCCTACCAGGTTGCGACAGTTGCACGAGGTATCCTATTCTCTGGTGCAATTGTGCTTTCGTCAACGGGTATCTTGGAGAGCTGCCCAGCGTTCTCGTGCCATTCCACGGAGTGTGCACTAACGCTAGAAATGTCTACCTCGCCACCAAAGTACCGGGAAATATCGCAGAAGTGAGTGCCTTGCTCCACGACGGGCCCAGCACTGAAAAGACGATAGATATCAATATCTCAAATAGTGAGCCGCAGAGAACGGATCGTGAACCTCTTGGCCTTGTTCCACCAATCCGTCTTGGCGATGTATTCGTAAGCACAGGCGTAACGCGCAACCGTGGCCATAACGGTGAGATTATTCTCTTCGATGATCTGCTTCATCTTCTGCACGGCTTTCAAGTACCGCAGCATGTACCTGGGGCGGTCTTCAGCGGTGTCCTTTTGCATGGGCTATAGTTACTCACCCAACGGAACAGATCGTTCCAGAGTCCTCGATAGCCTTTGCGAGTGTAAAGCCCTCCCTAAGTTCGTGGAGAGGTCCAGTTGCTACCGGTTTTTCAATAAACATGGCGACACCCGGAAAATGCTTTAAGATTTGCATCTCGACATCACGGCCTGGTTGAAGGGTTCCACGATACATTGGTGGGCTTCCAATGATAATGGCTTTGGGCTTGTCTTTAGGAGACATGTTTTTCACAAAATCTTCAAAAGTCTTGAAGACACGCGTGTCTTGGTATGCAGACACAACGAACGAGTTGCATTTCTCCTGAAGGGCGGCAGTTGCGCGGTCGATAGCTGGGTCAATCAGGGCGACGACTTTAAGGCGACGACCAAGTTTACTGAAGTGGGTCAAGACATGATCGCTGTGAGGGAAAGTCTGACATACTGCTCAAGTCGAAAAGAATGGTTCCAAGGACCTTCCGGGGATCCTGAGGAATAGATGTTTCAGAATCTATATTGAGAGATCGAGAGTGTTACTCGCCGAACATGATATTTCCTGCACCGATGAAGACCACATTGAAGTCGTCGGACCCACTGATGTGGGTCACTCTGGGGTAGATAGTTCAGCACCGCATTTTGGTTAGGAGGGTTATGAGCAACGCAACTTGTCCATCGGAACGAGCCTGGATGGATCGATGGACGCACGACGCGAGGAAAGTCTGCGATCTGAACCGCGGCGCTCTGATAGTCTGCGAGTGGACATGATTGACGCGATTACGGGGATGTGAGGGGAAGGAGGAAAGAGTTGATATGGTTAGTAATGTTCAATAGGATTGATTATATTCGTGTAGGCTCCACTTCACATCAGGTAATGGCCCGGGTAGAGGTACTGAAACGCATTCTCATTCGACGCTGGGTATCTATCAATCTCAAAAAATCGCTGTCTCTTGAAAGATTTACGATGATGGTGTTTCCATGACTTTCTGCTGCTTCCTTGCCAGCTCCTCCCGCCTACGCTCTGCCGCCTCCAGCCGGTCACTCATGGCCTTGAGTTCCATCTTCAACTTCTCGTTTTCTTGTGAAAGTTTCATCACATTGGAAGCTCGCTTCTGAATCTTTTCCGTGCTGGGATGTCGGTGATTTTACTGGTCTATGTAATTTATGAGACGACTTACTCGGCATTCGAATCAGAGGTGCCGAGAATAGAGCTGATGTCGAGCTTTACATCGATGTCTGGTGAAGGCAACTCTGGTAGAGGTACATATGGTGCTTTCGAGTGATGAGATGAATCCTCCTCGAATTGGGGCCGATTGTTCGAAGGTTCCTCCTCAGTTGACTGAGCACTGAGTGATACAAATAACGGAATGAATCATCAGACGAAACTTTTCAATGCCCGTCAAGAAAAGGCACGGACTCTGCCTGCTCACGCTCTGTTTGAGAACTCATAGTAGGATGTAGTTGGAGTAGGAAGATGGCAACTAAATGACATAAATATTTACTTTGTTATTATATAGCCGTACACAAAATCATGATGCTATCCTCATTGTCATCTCGACTATGATTTCCCTCCTCAACTTCAACTCGGGCCACTTCATTCTTGCCTCAACCGTCTTGTTCTTCCTCTCTGCAAGTTACGCTATCCTCTTTAGTGCTCTTTTGCCTACAATATCCGTGCGTTATTTCAACTACAATCCATTCAATAAATTAAACCATGTAGATTCTTGATGTGCTTGCGCGTGACAACCATTACAAGTATCTGGCATTATTCATCATCCCAACAGGCGCATATTTCGTCATTGCAAATTGGGTCGGGTGGCAATACTATCGTAACTCATGAACAGCTCCAAATACAAAGGTATGAATGCAAGCTAGATGTTGTACAATTGTCGCAATAAATAATCAATAAATATAATGACATCTGACAGTGACCTCGGTCAAGGGCTTCTTGCTCGAGAATATACGGACCGGGGGCGAGATTTCTTCCCCACTTCGCGCAGCCCGTGCCAGAGCATAGATCTTTGACCGTCACTCTTGCCAGCGTCGCTCAAGGAGGACTTCAAGGGAGGACTGTTATCTCGGACGAACTTAAAATCCACCAGTGACGATCTGGTCCTTTCAGGACTTGGTTCAATTCTCTTTGGGGTCGAAGTCCGCCAGTCTAAATCCCGGGTTATCAGCTTGTCTCGGATGAGGCCACTCATTTCCCTTCGAATATCCGCTTGCACCGGCATAGTATCCATCTCTTTTTTGGGTGTCGAACGCTGGGCTGTAGGTCGTGAAAATATGTATGGATTCTTTGCTGCGGATGCCGAGATAGGAGGGGTTTGTCGAGTTGTGGGCAATCGGAGATATCTTGCACGTCTGATAAAATGTCAACTCTTCGTGAATAACTAGAACAGTCATTCAGACTTACGCAACAGCTTTGAGCGCAACCCTTGTTCTGTAAGATCGCAACCATCTAGCCAGGTATTCTGCTATAGCAGCGTTTAAGAATTGGACCCATAACTAACTCTCGGTGAAGCTCACACAAAATGGTCTTCTTATCCCGTTCGCGGGCCTCTTTCGCCTGAAGAGCCTTTGGTATGGTCTGTCTCCAGACTTTGAAGTACTTAAGCTTGATAGTTTTGACATAAAATCGGATCGCAGGTAGTGACTAAAAACAAGTTAGCATCAACTGAACAAGCAGATTTAACTACCCACCTTCGTTCTAGAGTACCATGCGCCAAACGCACGAAATAAAGCGTTCCTCTGAGTTTGTACCAATACCTCGTACTCCTAATGAAAGGATTAAGATTGCACACATTTTCAAATGATACTAAAACAGCGCACTATTGGGCGAAGTCTCTCATTGCTGAAACGGTCTCTCCACTTATCCCAGCTAGCTGCTATAGCGGAGAGTTTGATCTCATCTTCTTTTTCCTTCAGACTAACCCGCCGATACCGAGTTATTCGAGCTAGCGTCAGCCAACGGCTGAAAATCCGACGAATGTTTTCTTATGGAAACATCAATTGGGGGCGGCACTCAGACCAGACACAAGAACTCGCCTTCCGCCTTTACCATAAGATAATTTTCCATCAGGCTAAGCTGTTCTGCGTGCCGGCAATACGCCGTGTGCCATCGCTTAAACGCGGTTCTATATTGTTTATGTATTTATCAGAGGCTTTCAAGGCAGTCATTTCAGGTCAGAACACAACCCACATTTGGATAGCAAGATCAAAGTCTTGAGCGACCTCCAGCTCCCTCACCTTGATTTCGATCACGCGATTCGTCCAAATGGCCAAAAAGACTCTCAGTGCTCTCTAAAAGTAGAATAAATCTGCAATCATCAATCACAATCATCACTGCACGGACCTTATTGACGTAGCCTTTGATGGTTTGCTCTGCCATATACTGTTGTCTTCTTGATTGAAATCGGGAAACCCAGGCTTACCCGGATATTAGCTTACGGCATGACGGATTGATAGACTCCTTACAGTGGAAAGCTGTCTGAAGTCGCCGTTTCAAGAACTCTTGTAAGCGATTTTCTCTATCTTTAACTGCTAGAGCGTCGCGCCAGGCTTTCCAAGAGCGACGTATAGTAAAAAATTGGTTTGTCATCCTAGCCACTTTGGCTGTCTTCAGCTTCTGGCGAAGTTCAATCCGCCAAGCAAGAATTATCCTGTAGCGGACTTGCGAAGCGTCAAATAGAACGGCAAACGCATAAGCGTTTTTGTGAGTCATAAACACGTCATGCCACTTGTGAAATGCTTTGATGGCGATCTCAAGATCAAGACGCAAAGCGACGGCATCAGCGAGATCTACAGAATTGAAGTCCAGTCAGCGGAAAAGGAGCCGACAGTTCAATCTCTCGTTGTCATGGACTGACCATTCTTACGCTTAATTCGTTGCAATTTTTGCTGCCAAGTAAGCCATGTAGCCTTCATTAACCTTGCGGCCTTGACGCGCTCTAGAAGCGCTCCCCGCTCGCGTGCTTTCCAAATCCGAAAAATAGCGCGAAGTAGCACACTACTCTGACGAGCGAAGTGTTTGTGGGCTCGACTTTCCATAATCTGTGAAAGTCAATAAGCAGTGAAAATGGTGCACAAACACGAAGGTGACATACTTGTATCCGATGTTGGTGAACACGCCAAGATTGTATCGTAGCCTTAATTAGGCTGCGGCGGTGGACCTCGAGAGACGTCTTATAGTCGCGACTTGGTTCAGTTTCAGTAAGGGAATCAGAGTAAGAAGAACATTAGCTTCACGCATTCTTTTGCCACAGAAACATTGCCTCTCCTATCAACCTCAGTTCCACTCTTTCAGCAATAATCTGTTCAGCAATGCGCAGTTCTCTGGCTTGTTTCCAAAGGTTCCAATACCTTTCCACGACCCTTCCCTCTTTAACTTGACCAAAGTTATCAGCGATATGCTCTAATCCGATCATGAAAGACAACCGCCGCTTCCAACTGTAGTAGAACCGGTGCACTAGGCCTCTTTCATAATGATGCCTAGAAAGATGAGAGCGATAGGACTGGCACCACCTCGCCCATGCATTTTTACGCAGATTTCGTGCGCGGTTTTCCTGCACATAAATCTTTTTCTGCTGCATGCTTTGACGCCATTTCTCCTGTCCCCTTTCTCTCAGCCGAGCTTGCCACACTTTGAGTGTTTTCTCGAGGCATCTGCGATGAGATAAGGCGGAGATCCGCTGATAGAGGTCCCTGCGAGACCTGGCAACACTACGCCAACGTTGAAAACTGATACGGATAACGAGATTATTTCGAGCTTCAACGATCTGGTCGTTGGTCGTCTATGTTGATGACAGATTATGAGGGTAAGTTGTAAGCAAGAAGTATCAACGCACAATGATCCACTGGAATCCTTGTTTCCAAACTTCCCAACACCGTTCCACAAGTCGCTCCCTGCGATAAACATCAGCTTGTGCCTCATCTCTCTGCACTCTTATTTTATCCCATGCACCGGCCTCATCAACAACGCTTTGAGTTCGCCCCGTCTCATGATTAATGGTTGTAAGGTGTCCTTGGGCTCTCCCAATATTTGTAATTAGGCGTTTGGAGGATGATGGTTCGATAGAACGCGTGTGCCGGGTAGCCGCACGGTACGAGGGTGGTGTCGTCGAGAGAACATAGCTATTATCGCTGTCGGATTGTTCAAAGGTTCGACGGGCTGGAGCCATGTTAGGCCGTCCTACAGGCGTCGGCAGATAATCGCTTTCAGCATCATCATCAAGGACGCTGGTCGATGGTTCAGAGTGAATGGTATGACCTCGAGGGCGACGTACCAAGCCTTGAGAGGGATGTGTGATTGGCTGAGCTCTTGATGAAAGAGTTTTACGCGATGTCGAGAGAGGGGACCTTTCTCGAGCAACGCGTGCGGGCAGACTCTCCGGTGTATAGCTCATCGGACGAGCTCGTCCAGAGCGTTTCACGTCACCACCAGAGGCATCAGGCTCGTTACGATAGCCATGCCGTGTCCTGACTGCATTCCATTTCTCACCCCAGTTCTTGCCCTTCATCGTGCCTAACTTGAGCAATTTGCCATAGTATAGCACTTCATGAGGGTCGAGACCACGCTCTTTAATAATTGTATTATATGCTGTGAAAACAGTTAAGAACGTGTTCGATGACGGGCCGGCACGATTGATGATAGCGTCGAGAACATGGATGTCGTCGGGTGAAAGATTCGAAAGCTCAGGAATGGCTGCTGAAGAGAGTGACGCGTCGAGAACTGATGAAGCATCCAACAGGGTATCGGCTTTTGAGGGCGACGAAGTACGCGCGGGTTGAAAACGCGACATCTGCTGGTGTCCGTACGCCGCGCTACGCGTCGTGCTCAACAATACTTTATTTGTCAGTATTTATATCATGACACTATACATGGCTACTACAGTACTAAGTAATACAACACTGTTATATAACCAACACCAACAATCACGCCCTCCAGAAGTCGGTGAACTGGAGTGGCTGAGTATTAGACCCATAGAAGTCCCAATTCAGAGCCTGCAAGCCGGTTATATCATTCGTGACGAAATCCGTTTCAGCTTGTGGATTTGAGGGAATGGGGTAGCCCTGCGTAACAGTTCTGACAAAGTGAGAAAGGCTGAGATCCATATCGATGTCATCCTGTCTGTAGTAGTCCCCCACTGTCATATCCTGGCTATATCCCATCGACCCGTCGATGCCATTTGTATGCAGAATGTCAGGCCAGGAGGTGCTGGGTGCACCAGGTAGATGGTCCTCTCTATATTGAGCCTGATCGCAAGTGGACGATTCGGAGTAATTATGGGGCGCCACGCAACTATGCTTGGCCAACAGCGATGATAGAAACCGTGAATACAGAGCTGGTGTGTGGCGACCATCTAGTGCTACATCCCGCGAACCCAATATGCCGATTAGGTCTCTCACTTCGTTGAGAATTTCTGACTTCCGCTTTTGGCTCAAGAGGGGAAGTAATGTAGGACGTAAGAGCTGTTGGGCAGTGCTGTTACAGTCGACTCTTCGAATAAAATTCTCGAAACTCACGTTAATTAAGAATGCGGCCGCGAACGAGACGTAAAGAAAATTCGCTTCCATGGCAAAGCGCAGATTGCCTGTAGGATACAAACGCTCGGCCATAATCTGAATGACGCTTCGTGCTACTTCAACAGACTTTGTAAATAACTCTGAATCCTTTGAGAAACCTGACTTTGCAGCGTGCTGGAAGCCAGCGGCGAGTACGACTAAGCGCAGATATGAAGTGATCCTGACAATGCAACATAAAATCGCTGTCGCAGCCAAGGAAAGTGAAACTGACATTTGAGACGTATTACTGCGGTAGGCACATATGGGAAGAGCTATGCCAAATATCAGCTTGCTACTCATTTCAAAAAGATGACTTATATCCAACGTACGTAGATAAGAAAGTTCTTCGTCGTACGCTTTCACCCAAAAAGTTAGTTCCTCTGACAGCTGCGCCTCAGCTGCGAGAACAGATTTGACAATGTCGAAATCCTGACAGGATTTCAGTATCGCAATAGATGATGAGCTGTAATATGAATCACTAACCAAGGGTTTTGGCTCGCTTTCCATAGTAGCTCGCCATTTGGCAACGATAATAATGATGTGAACATAAGCACAGAGGTGTACATCATAAGGTAAGTTCATGCGAGACGATTTATACCATTGTCGGGAATGTCTGGCGAGGTAATCGTCGAGGCGTAACATGGGCATCTTACCAAACTGAATGGCATGTGACCCGTCAACACAATAACAATTCAGCCAGGTTCTCGTCCTGTTTAAACCTTCTCGCTCACTACAAGTAGTCGGTGGGGGTCGGTTGAGCTCCAGTTCGATTGCCATCCTTGTGATAGTAGCAAAGTCAGACGCACTGACTTTTTTGGGAGAGATTCATATACTATTTACCTAATGGCTACCCCCATGAGTAACCAACTCCTATCTTCAGACCATCTTTTCTTGGGTACAGGGTATACAGCCATCAAGAGGTATGCTTGACAAACATCGACGCTTTTAGATCCATCTATCAAAGCTCGTCCGGCGGCATCACGAGCAAAATCCATTGCCAACGGGTACAAGTTCGGCCTTTCTTCGTAATACCGAGAAGACACAGCGCAGACTAATTGTTCATGTGAGCTTCGGCGCCGTAAAAGAGATGACTTTAATACTTACTAACCGTGAATAAGAAAGGAGACGTCCAAACGAGTTTTTCGGGTGTGTGCAATTCAGGATCTAGGATCGAGAAGAAAGGCTACAGATATTCACTTAAGTTTGAACTGAGCTATTAGCATGAAGCATACATTTATTCGGTCAAAGAACCTGTCAAATCCCTCAGCACTCGCTAACATGCAAATAATGTAACTTACAATTGGAATAAGTATAGCACCTCTTCTGCGTAGAGACTACAGTACTTGAGCAGATCTGGGAGGGGTGTTGAATGGTCTGGAATTTGACCTGATGAAAGTTGACATATCGACATTTGGGTCAAGCTGAACTGGTCTTACCAGGAGAAAAACGAGCCCTTATCGACTCCTCAGGAGTGACGGTCTTTGGAGCCCATCGGTGAAGGACAACGCTTTTTTTACCTCCGCATGCTATCAGATGTATTGCAGATCTGGAAAATTGACAATACCTTACCAACGTCGGGCAGTCGTGAAGATTGTGCACGCATAATCGACTCCTTGATTTTGTTATCTGCCTTCAGTTTGTCGAACTGAAGAAGAAGTGCCTGTATTTGAAGGTCCTGACTGTGTGCCTTTGCTTGTAAATCCTCGTGTGTGCTGCAAGACCCAGTAAGACTATAAAGTAGCATTCACACTAACGTGGATACACACGGTGCCGGTTTCCGCTTCTTTCTTGTTCGAGGTTGGCATGGGTAGTTGCCCGCCTGGCATCTACGACAAGCACTTTCACCGGGGGCAAATTCACATTTGACCTGCAATTACCACTGTTAACTAGACTTGAGTTGCGAACTGGTCATATACTCACCTTCAAGGACTTGCAGTGGACGCAGGCGCCAGACCTTTTGGCAGGTTTAAACGGACGTTGGAGCAGCGAAGACCGGACTTACGACCGTAAGGGACCTTGCTTCCTTTGTTGAACTCCATCCTGTTCGTCATTTTCCTCGGCGCTGTCGCTGTCGTCTACCGGATTTGAAAAACGAAAGGTTGATCGTGGAAACGTTGTTGAAGGCATGTCGGTAAACAGAAAATGGTTCCACGGGGACTAAATCGAGAACTTCCGAACCAAGTTTATACAAAGTCACCTGGATATGGTCATGAGTAAAACCCTGCGTTTGACACAAACTGGCTTGGTCACCAGGCGGGGAAGCGGTTCTAAGTCCGGTTTATAAACAGATTCTGCTAGCCGTAACTTGTAAGTTAAAACATATCAAGGGACCAAGCACTTTACATTCGGATTGACAATAATGAGATGGTTGAGATGTCGTTCGTAGGTCAATGTCGGGTATACATTAAGAAAGCGGGTTATCGTCCGATTACACGTACTTAAGGGTTTTCTGCTCTGCAATGAAAAGCTCTTGTCGCTGATATTTATGTACCGCTAGAGACCGAAGATCCATTTAGCCATCAATCCGAGGTCAGCGGCTCGAGTGCTGCACTGAGGTCATGCCCATATTGTAAGCCCATACACAAATGACGAAACTCGAAAAATAAGAAAGGCTACATTAAAAGGTTGACGTTTTGGAAACCTCAAAAAATTCGGGATATACGTTCTTCAAACGTCATATCTTCCAGCGAACATTAGTTCGCGTGGGGGGGGGCTCATGCCCTAGAATGGGTGTGGGATTTACTAGTGATTCGCCCCCATATATGGGGTACCCCACATGGTCGCATGATACATGCTGGGCTCGACTTACAAACATCCCGTCAATTTCGGTCCACGAGAGACTTGCTCGCACGCGTATCTCAACCTAGGTTTTGTTTTGGCAAGTGAACTCGACCTCGTCACTAGCTACTCAGTTTTTCGAGTTGAATAAGTCGGTAGCCTGATATTTTAAGCAAAGAATGGGTTATATTGGCATTGAATCTTTGTACCACTAGAACATTGTTTGGCTTTGGAAGCATTGATGATGGGTGATTCTGTCCATCAAATCGTGACTTGCACTCGTTGTAGCTGACCAATGCTATCTCAGTCCGGCAACGCATCCGAAAACAATAATAATAATAATAATAAATCATGTCCTCGGATTCGCGTTACCGATTCCGCCACCTCCGTGTCGTATTGATATACCCGTTCTGTTAACCTTTTCATCGACTTGATGCTCAATCCAGAGATGATTCACCTGGTGATATTCGGCCAATAACTCGATGCTTATCTGCCTTTGCAACGAGTGGCAGACGCGCATGCTCAGATTCTCGATGCCACAGAAGCCTTTTAAGCACATGGACTAGGGGAAACACTTCCTTCTTTTGTCCTGCTTTTACGTCGTTCACGAACGTGCGGTCACTGCATTGAATATATTGATAGGACGGCACCTACCTTTCATCGTATAAAGCAACGGTACATTGGCTCCCTTCACCCCGTGTATGCAAAATGTTGCTTGCATTAGCTATCTTGTATATCGGCGGTATCCAAGCTACTCGACTCTGGGATCAGAATTTGGCCTACCAGTCACCCTTCGCTGATCATCCTCAGGTCTCCCTTTTGTGCTTCTTGGAGTTGAAGGACTAATGATCAGCGTCAGCTTGCACACAGCACACGAAACATCGAAAAACGATCTTGGAAATTCGACCGCAGACAGCTTCAGGATGGTTCTCAGTTCAGAGACAATCATTATGTGACTTTTTACGGCAGCGATTTCAGTAATGTGGGTGATGATCGTCCCCCAATTTGAAGTTAAGTGTGACACGACCCGCCTTCTCAGAGCCCGTTTGTTTGGAGTGGCGGAGTGAACTTTACGCATTCTGGTAAGCCCTTGGCTGCAGACCTTACCCTCCTGAGGCTTACAGTTTTCCGCTGTAGTTGCAAGCGTGAGCTATTGCATTGTCATCTTTCTAGCTTCTTTTTACTATAGAATGCCGGAAGGGTGACCCATTCGATACATCCGTACTCTTATGGACGCGTGCTGTTCCAGTCTCCCCAGCTGGGACAAGTGCGCTTCCAGACCAGAGCGTGCCTGTATGTCTTCATTACGAGATATCTACCTCGCCAACTCTGTCAGCGCGGCCTGCAAACTCGGGAACAGCCTTTACGAGCTATGACGTCGACTGGACTTTGAAAGTGGAGGCCGACCATTTGAAGCCTGACACAAAATATTTCTTTAGGTTTTCCGACTGTACAAACCCGTCTTCGTTTAGTCCTGTCGGCACAACCCGCACGTTGGCCGCCCCTAATAGTCAGTAAATCTTGTTTTAAGCCCGTCTGCAGCCCCTGAACTTGCAAACTTGAAGCCCCTGCGCCACAAGTGAACAATGGAAAGCCATTGAGCATTGCTGTTTTTTCCTGCTCACAATTTCAGGCTGGTAAGCCAAATGATCGATTAAGTTTTTAGGAAACTTCCACAGTGAAACAGGGTGGTTCAACGCCTATGGCTTTGCTGCTCGTAACGTCACTGCCGACATTTTTGTTCATCTTGGAGACTATGTGAGTGGTATTTGGACAGTTGACGGGCTTACATCATTAATTGTACGCAGATATATGAATCTCTTGGTGATGGGCAAGTAGAGATATTCTAGATGCCGTGCTATCAGTTTGTGGTAACATCTAGTAGGACAAGAATAGGGCGTCAAGTCCTCGGTCGTGAACTTGCTACCATCCACGACTACCGCCAACGTCTGAACCAGTACAGAACAGACTCCAGTTTAATGTTCGCTCATCAGCACGCGCCATGGGTTACTGTCTGGTGAGTCTGCGTCTTCTACTTTATCCGCTTAGTCATTGTTCATGTACAGGGTGAGTATTTACAATATTAGAAAGGACATATATTAACACCAAGATTCGCATTCAGGACGATCACGAGGTACCACTTAAGCAATGTTCTGCTAACAGAGGTTAAATCATTTCCTGCCAAGGTCGCTGATCAGGCGTGGAAAGCAGGGACCGCCGACTCAAACGACACGGCCATAGGCTGTGCCTTCTCCCCCTCGGGTGCTTGCTTCACTGATCGAAAATTAGCCGCGGTTAGGGCGTATCACGAGTGGATGCCTATTCGGCAAGTCGTCCCAGATGACAAGCTTCGTATCTGGCGAAGTTTTCAGATCGGAAAGCTGTTAGACTTGACCATGCTGGATACTCGTAAGCCTCATGGTCGATAATTCCGATGTTTGTGGGTTGCTCACAGCCTCCTCCTATGAAGGTCAATACGATCGAGATATCACTGATGTGGGATTAGTTTCTCAACGATATTTGAGCCTACTAGGACTGACGCAGCTTTAGGTTTACTATAACACAGGTGCGTGTTGAGTTAACACTTACTGCCAAAGCACAGGTAGATCCTTCCATTAGCTTGTGGGTGATCCCATTGATGGAGCAACGGTTTCTGCGCCACTGACGCCCCATTTAGTCATCAACAGCATCGCCGACGTCGACGGACGCTCATTGATGGGCCCTGCTCAAGAGAGATGTTTGCCGATCATCATCTATGTTCAAGCGTAGTTGGCTGAACGCGTTTCAAGGGCTGTTCGACACGTTATCGGAATCGAAACGAAGAGGCGCTGTCTGGCGAGTGATTGGGTGTGTGCCTATCCATAACCTAGCATGGTTTGCCAAAACAAAAAACTTTTTGGTGCTGTAGCCAACAGATAATTTTCTCTGGGATACTCATGGACGGACAATGTGAGCTTGTTTGCTTTGGCGAATGGCCTCTTATAAACAAGTTGATCTGTTGTAATTATAGTGAACGTGGTAAGTAACACTCTTTTGAAAGATTTTGCACGAACGTCACGGTGGTAAATTGACCTCTCTTCGTTTAAAGGACGCTTGGGATGGTTATCGCGCAAACAGGGCGCGTATTCTGGATCACCTCTACCAGAATAGAATCAATAATAACGTCATACTTGCCGGGGATAGTCATGCGAACTGGGTCTCCGACCTTATTCGTAAGTTACAAGCCGATCTTTGTTATATGGCGCTTGAGCTCCGAGTCGTTCATACAACACAGATCCTAATGACACATCGTAAATTTCGATTTTTCTCAATTGATTTGTTTAGCATTTGACCGATCATCCGCGGTAGGTATAACCCAGCCACCGGAAAGGGTGCTATTGGGGTGGAATTTGCAGGAACTGCGGTCACCTCTGGATCCCCGCTTGGTTCCATACAGGCAATTGCAGACGCATCCTCTCGTCAGCTTGTCGCTGTAAATCCAGAGTTGCAGTGGAGTGAAGGTTTCTGGAGAGGTTTCTTCGTTTTGAATATCGATTCTGAAACGCTCAACGCCACTTACTTCGGAATGAGGAATATCAGTTCGTAAACGTTTCATCGCCAAAGGCATCAGCTAAGATAAGTTTACTTCGCAGGTTTCGCAAACCTTGACGGGTTCCCGATTGCTCATTTTGTCGTCAAAAGTGGGCAGAATAGACTGTCTCGACCTGTAGCAGGAGGGTCTGTACAAGCTGGCGCCCTCAAGTCATCTTGATTGAAATTTGTTCGTATGTACTGGGAGACTGACTTATCTACATAACAGTCATGATTAAGTCTTGAATGAGGATCTGAACAAAAAAAAACGATTGCTATTCGGAAGGGTAAAAGAAAATGATATTCAAAGCTCTATGATAGGTGTTACAATGCAGTAATTATTTTTTGCGCATGTCCAAATTACAGATGTAGCGATGAAATCGAGGAAAGGGCAGAATGACGAGGGATAGAAAGGGATCTTAGTCAACTTCTTCAACACTAGGGCCGTCTGTGTCGCCTGGTGCGTTTGGAAATCCTCCAGGTGCACCACCAGGACCGCCGGGGAATCCCCCTCCAGGCATACCACCAGCAGCACCATAGAGTTTTTGCATGATCGGGCTGTAAATTGATATCAAAACACGAATCTCACAAATGTAGTGAGATACATACTTAGCGATGCCCTCAAGCTCTTTTTGTTTATCCTCGTACTCCTCTTTTGAAGCTTCCTGCGCATTATCTAACCACGAGATAACATCATTGACAGCAGTTTCTAGCTTCGACTTGTCGCTTGGGTCGAATTTTTCGGCAGTTTTTGGTTCGTTGAGGGTGTTACGAAGGTTGTAAGCGTACGATTCGAGGCCATTCTTGGACTGGATACGAGCCGCGGCCGCGTCATCCTCAGCTATAGTGAACGTCAGTTAGGACAAGGATTAACAGACAACTCAAATCGTTAGCGCATACCTTTATATTTCTCTGCTTCTGAAACCATGCGCTCGATCTCCTCTTTCGATAAACGTCCCTTGTCATTAGTGATTGTGATGCGGTTTGATTTCCCGGTGGTTTTGTCGGAAGCAGAGACATTCAAGATACCATTGGCGTCAATGTCAAAAGTGACTTCAATTTGGGGGACGCCACGAGGTGCAGGAGGAATTCCAGACAGTTCGAATTTGCCGAGTAGGTTGTTATCCTTGGTCCTCGCACGCTCGCCCTCGTATACCTGGATGAGGACACCGGGTTGGTTATCCGAGTAGGTCGAGAAAATCTCTGACTTCTTCGTTGGGACGGTGGTGTTGCGTTTGATGAGCGCGGTCATAACACCACCAGCAGTCTCAATACTATAGAACGCAATTCAACAACTGACTGGGAAATTACAAAAGCTGAGACGGCTTACCCAAGCGATAAAGGAGCAACATCAAGGAGAAGGAGATCCTGAGTTTTTTCAGAAGTATCACCGGACAAGATGGCGGCTTGAACGGCCGCTCCGTACGCAACTGCTTCATCGGGGTTGATGCTCTTGTTAGGCTCCTTGCCATTGAAAAAGTCGGAAACTAGCTTGACGATACGAGGGATACGTGTCGATCCACCAACCAAAACGATTTCGTGAACGTTCGCTTTGTCAATTTTGGAATCTCGAAGTACTTTTTCAACAGGCTCTAGGGTAGAACGGAAGAGATCTTGGCACAGTTCTTCAAAACGTGCACGGGTTATAGAGCTGTAGAAATCAATGCCTTCAAACAGGGAATCGATTTCAATGGATGTTTGAGTTGCGGAGGAGAGAGTGCGTTTTGCACGCTCGCAAGCAGTACGCAGACGACGGACAGCACGAGCATTGGTAGAAAGGTCTTTTGGCGGTCATATTAGTTTAACAAATCGATACGTGTGAGATGACGTTACCCACCTTTCTTATTTTTGCGCTTGAATTCTTGGACGAAGTGGTTCACAAGACGGTTGTCAAAGTCTTCACCACCCAAGTGTGTATCACCTGCAGTGGCCTTGACTTCGAAGATACCTTCTTCAATGGTCAAAAGGGAGACATCAAAAGTGCCTCCACCTAAATCGAAGATAAGGACATTGCGCTCTCCCGAAACTTTCTTATCGAGGCCGTAAGCGATGGCGGCGGCGGTAGGCTCATTGATGATACGAAGGACATTCAAGCCTGCGATAGTTCCAGCATCTTTGGTCGCTTGACGCTGAGAATCGTTGAAGTAAGCTGGAACGGTGACAACGGCATTAGTAACAGTGGCGCCGAGATACGATTCGGCGGTCTCTTTCATTTTTGTCAACACCATGGAAGAGATTTCTTCAGGCGACTAATCCAAAAAGAAAAAATGAGTTCATGGCGACGGATAGCGTGTTAACGAGCTCACAAATTCTTTGGTTTCACCACGGTACTCAACCGAGATGATTGGCTTATTCTCCTTGTCGATGACTTGGAATGAGAAGTGTTTGCGGTCTGCCTGCACTTCAGCGTCACTAAACTTGCGTCCGATGAGACGCTTTGCATCGAAAACGCTAGATGTATTTCAGATAAGTCGCGATCGTGGTTTCTAGGTATCACGGAAACTTACGTATTGTGAGGATTCATGGCGACTTGATTTTTGGCAGCATCACCAATAAGACGCTCACTGTCGGAAAAAGCAACATATGAGGGTGTTGTACGGTTGCCCTGATCATTGGCAATGATCTCAACACGGTCATTTTGCCAAACACCAACACAACTAGATAGAGATAAGAAAAGAGTTAATAAGGCAAAGATAAGAATGGCAGGGATTACTAACGAGTAAGTTGTACCAAGGTCGATACCAATAGCTTTTGCTTGAGACATTATGGAAGATATGAATGGATGAAGGAGTCAAAGTCCAGTGAGGGCTCCAGAAAAAAACTTTGGCTTGATTTTATAAGATCTTTCGCTCAGAATGGACGAGAACCTTCGAAGAACCCTGTAGAAGCTTCGGGTATCACGTGCACTGGCTGACGTCATACAGGGATATATATCAAACAATATGCGAGGCATGCATGTGTTGTATAGTATAGTGTAGAATATTCATGTACTCCTAGGCCTGGCTCACGGACCTTCTCGATTGCTGTGCATCCCTTGGATTCCAATTTGATCGTCTAGGCTTCTGTGAGCTTGTAGGTCACGCAAAACAGAGGGATCCACTGCATAGACATGTTAACTAGTGACAACATAAAAGGTAACTGCCACTCACCAGGGAGTACACTCTTGCGACGTGAGTGTAGTCCACTCGTCGGCGAATGCTCTCCTCCAATCTCTGGCAGAGGTCGCTGGAAGTCCAATTAATATTATATCATGTCAGCTTAGATACCGAAAAATAACTCCATACATCGAGTCCAGGATCGGCCATGGGCACTCTTTCGATGCCATGTTCATCCAGATCACCTGGAACTTCGTCAATCGCAGCTGCATTCAGCTCCATCGAGAGATTCAATATATCCGCATCATCAATTGCCGGTGGTGGCGGTGGCGGAGATCGTGGTATTTCGACGTAACCGGCTGGCAGCTTCCCCCCAGGTGCGTTGTGTATAGCTCTTTCACGCAGGCGCTGCCAAGCTTCGTACCGTGAAACTGCATGCTGCTGTTCACTGATTCTAGTTTTCAATACGAAGAAAAATATTCTTGCCACTGCTACGTACTCGATTTTACGTTGCTTGTACTGTTGCATGACATCATCAAAGAGATCTGGATTAATCTCCATGTACAACCTCAACGCGTTGTAAACCATGCCGTGGATAGTGCTAACAGAACAAACTGAATTTTTAAAAATTATGAGAAGGTCGTAGCTCACCGGTTCCAATGCGATTTTGAGTTGCTATATAGCGCGGGAAAGACGATAGGAAGAATGACGTTTAGATTTTCGCTCATGAGGTTTACGACATATTCGTTATTCCAATAGAGCAACGCTCTCTCTGCAACTTGGAAGTGCTGGCTATTGATACACCGAGCCAGCTGTTGAAAAAGTGCCACTTGAATCTTTTGAAATTCGACTGGATCTGTGACGTCTAGAACCTCTTCCACTTCATTAAGAAACATGACCTCCTTCGGTGAATTGACCTTGGGCCAAAATTTCAAGAGCCCCAACATGACATCTTCTGCAAGTGACGGTTCCTTTTCCAAAAATTGGACGACACAATAGGCCAATTGTGGGTGATACAGAGAGAGACTCTTCACTTTATGCAGCGGTAGGAGTACGCGCATCAGGAAGATTTTATGCTCCTCTTTAAGCGGTAGCGCAAACCCATTGATGATAGATCCAAGGATCTCGAGAAGTTCAGCGATGCCATTGTGGCGTTCCGTCTCGTATATGAATCGAAAGAAGACGTTGTTGATTGACCGACGGATAAAAGCGCGAAAGTTCAAAAACTTGCCATAGATTCGGTGTAAAGTAGTCTTTAGGAAGTCGCGCTCGCGGGGATCCTCCGAGTCAAACAGCTCCAGAAGGTTCAAAACGAATGATTGGTCGATATATCGCCTTGCTATGTTCGTATTGAATTCTGCGCTTTCCACAAACCGCAAAAAGAATTCGTATACGATTTGTAAGTGGGGCCATGCAAGTTCCAGGACTGGCTCATCTTCTTCGGGGTCAAACGCGTCGCCAATAGGGTTAACGGGGGGTGGGATGGAACGGAATAGGTTCGTGGCGAACTGATATCAAGCATAAGAAACAAGAAATAATATTAGCTCTATACTTACCATGTTTACAACTTCAGGGTATACACTCTCTGTTATAGCGCCGCGTTGAGTCGTTATATACTCTAGCAACTCGTTTAATGTCTGTGCCTTGATTTGCTTCCCTTTCAGGTCAGCACTGGCATCGTTAAAGTCGAAAAGGACGCGACATTGATGCAGTTTTTTAAGGAACAAGATCGGTCGTTCTGTTACAGGAGTTTCTGAAAGAGCTCAGGTAAGAATGATTTGGATTGGATCTCGGGCACGCGACTAAATTTACCCAGTAAAGGTGGTAGACGCTCAATCTCGACTTTTTCTGTGACAACAAAGCGACTACTTCGCTGTTTGCGTGGTGGCTTGCCGACCATTGGAATAGTATCTTTGGGCCCAGCTCTTAGACGGTTCAAAGTGGTAGCCCGAGGTGGTACGGCATTTGGATCCATAAGATTGCGTCTGTCTGTGGCGTCATATGAGTGGGCCGCGTAGCTGTTAGGATCCGCTTGCGCTTCAGGGCTGACAACGACGATCGGAGGGGTCAGTGAGACGTTGTCGGCGGAGGATCTTCGATCGGATGTTGAGACATTGATTGAGCTCGGAGAAGATGATCTATGAGACGAGGATGTGCTCTGCAAAGGGTTTTGAGAAGGTACAATGTGGTTACTAGCGTGTAAGTGGTTGTTGGAGCTAGAGCCACCAGGAGGGGGTAAGGGTTTTAGGGTATTAGGAGGGGGTGCAGGAGGAGACGGATGAGTGGTGCTACTACTTGACTTTGATTCCTTTTTGGTAGAGTCTTGAGAGCTCTTGTTCCTACTAAGCTACATATCAGGAACAGAAACTGTTAGTAAAAGACCACATGAGATGCAGTTGCGCTAGACTTGCAAGGGTTTTCTTCAAATTTTTCATGATAAACCGTTACGGTAGACCACAGATGTTGAGAAGGGTCTATTGCGACAGATGCTGGTCCGTGCTACCGACCAGTTTCCGTCGCTGTCAGGATCGATGAACAACAGACGTGTGACTGTGACGGGTATGTGTTACGTTGGAAACGTCGATAAGTAATAATGTAAGTATTGCAGGATGGCTGATATAGCGACTGTTAAATGTTTGAACTATTCCGGCCACTACTGTAATAGCTGATTATAATATGGCTATCCTATTTATTGCTTGCAAGTCCTTAGATGGTGGTCGCTATGGGCGTGGATCACGTGGTCACGAGACCCCTCCGGTCGCGTTTGCCCGTTTTGATTTCGAGGTTTCTCTTGTCCTTCCCACACATTATGGCTGGTATGCCCTCCTCCCCGTCTGGTGCTGCGGATATTATACTAATTCTATTTTGACAGCCATCTACGCAGTGTATACATCTCCAAATCATCCTCCCATCCCAAACCATTTACCCACATTGATTGTGACTCCTCATGGTGGGCTCTCAATCTTCAGCGCTTGCCAGCCTTGATCTTAAATTCAATATACTTCAAGGGCAACCTTCTAACGTCCTCTACTCATATCTCCATACAAATTTTGTAGGTTTTCTTTCTAGATTTATCGTCCTGTTCGCCGCTCACCTCCCTTCAGAATACAGAGAACTATCTTTTGACGCCGTCTCCCCAGGGCGATCTCTGCGTCGCTAAGCTTTTTCCCCCTCACAAAGAGGGTGGTAAAGCATCAGCTTCGGACCCAGGCCATTCGTCTCCCTCATCCTCTCGAATCGTTCGCTGCGAAGCATCGCGCAATCTGAAATGGTCCATCGCCAACACCGGTGTAATCTCACCCATATACAAACTCTCTCTCCCTTCTCCCGATTCTCCAGACCTTCCCCTGTTTCAGATATCCAAACCAAATCCGAATGCCGCCTTCTGGAGCATGTTTTATTTTGCATACGCAGGCCACAATATACCCCCTAAGCGCATTGAATTTGGGAAGATTCAAAAGAACCCAGCCGGTCCCAATGGAGGTGGTACGCGCATTAGCATTACTGGTAAGACTCCTGAAGAGAAAGCAGTTTGGCAAACATTAGGAGAAGGAAATGAGGACTGCGTAGAATGGGTCGTGTTATGTGCTGCATTAAATCTACTCGAGTAAGTCGATTATCTCGGACTGTCCCCTCGCTTCGAGTGTCAACTTGTCTTTGACTACTTTAGTGATGAAATTATGAAAGCGGCCGAGAAGAATCCCCCTCCACCCTCGATGTCTTCCGCCAATGGAGCTCCAGCCGGTCGTCCAGCACCTGTTTCTCTTCGCGATCCTGGCCCCACCCCGCCTAATCCAACTGGTGCACCCCGGCCAGCTCATGGGCCGCCTATCCAACAGGTTCCTCAACAGCGGCCTCCTCCACAACACACTCAGAGCTCACCCGCTGGTCGTCCTCCGGCTGGGCCCATGCAAGCTCAACCCCCTCGCGGCTATCCACCTGGGCAAGGTCCACCACCTGGTCAGCCTGGGTATGGTCCTGCGCCTCCCCAGGGCTATGGCTCAGGGCAGCGTCAGCCTCCACCGCCGCAGATGCGCAACGGCATTCCCGCAAGCTCTTCCCAGGTTCCATTAGCCCCGGGATACCAGGGCCGCCCACCAATGCAACAGGGCTATCAGCCGCAAATGGGCCCACCACCTCCGAATCAACAGCCTCGAAGGTTTTGATTCTCCGCCAATCACATATCTCTATACCCGGGAGTTTCTATCTCTTTTGGTTCCCTTGGATTGTCTGAGTGGGTCATGTCACCCTCGTATGCCGCAATCGCGCGAAACTTGTATAAATCTCTATCGGACTCTATGTGTGTATTTTATGGATATTCCAAGATGTAGTCAACTACGATTGGTCTTATGTCCTCCCATTTGTTTATTGTTTAATCAGTCGTTCTAAGGCGTCCATCGAATATGCTAGACCACGTAGCTAAACGTTAGTAGTCTGATCTTGTGGGCAAGATCACTCACATTTGGGTCGCTCAAGTGGCAGGCCGAGAGCTGTAAAAAGATTTGTGAGTGATATACAAAGGAGGGGGAGGATTTGCTGGACCTCTGGCCCAAACCAGTTGGGTAAGGGCGCCAAGTGCTAAAATTCCCAGTAAGATAATAGTCGTTGTCAGAAGAGAAAATCTTTTCGCGGACCTCTTGAGACTCCAAAAATGACAGTGTAGTACTGCATTTGTAGTTTTTTGATCAATAGGCATGAGCTTCTGGTTTATGAATCTGCTCACCTTGAATTCCGTCAGGCCATAGTGGTACAAGACGCAACCTAACGACGGATATGAGCAGCGATTACAATAGTAGGGCAACAACGAACCAGAGGTCGCATCGACGTTGGGGTAAGGATTCTTGGTCTGGATAACTTGCGGTTAGACATCAACCTATATGACCACATAGTAACATACTTTGCCATGCTCCTTGAGAACTTCTGGTGCAACTTCAGATGTCTAAAAACGTATTCATCTTCCGATCTTGCAGTGGGAAAGGGTATGAACTAACTTTGTTCACTAGCTGGATAATGGGACTTTTTTGAAGTTCAGATCGGGAATTGCAGAATTCCTGGAGTGCGATAAACCGAGGATCAGCTTTTCGGAGGACACCATGACCATAGCTAGAATGATTTAGGAATATGAATATGTATGGCGTGAAAAGACACAACATACCCAGGCACTACTTGCCCGCTCTTAAGCGTCTTCCAGAGATAATCTCTGATATTCTCGTTAGAGATGTCGTTTCCTATTTCCTTTTGCATGGCAAGTTGCCATCGTAAGACTTCCTGGTTGGCTAGACTGGACGAGGGTTGATAAAAGCAAAACGTTGGAGGAAATAATCATACCCATGAAGAGGTCCAGCGAGTGCTGCAAGTGCAGCGGAGTATGAGAGGTAGGGATCAGCCAGTGTTGATCCGACCAGATCTTGAGAGACATCCTAAACACCACAGCAAGTGATATGGGAAGAACATACGAGCGGTGTGCGCTGAAGCGTTTCCACCCTCATGGTCGCCGTGAAGCGCGATATAAAGTCGCAAATATTCTGTCAAGCTTTCATTGTTGCCGTAGCCTAAAAGACTTGAATAGTTTCCTGGAATTCAAGATGGGTTTAGGCAATCCGACGGTAGACCAAAATATGGCTTACCAACAAGATCTAAATCTTTATTGAGTGGAGGTAAAGGATTTCCAGGTTTGTACACATTATGGTAGATGCGCGCAGCAAGAACAGGAAGTTTTGCTATAAGATTGATACAGTCCTCAAAGGTATGAATCCAATATTCGCTCTTTTTCATTCCTTTCTCATACGCCGCTTGAAAGGAGCTTTCATGATTGAGAGCAGCCACACCCATGGACAGCTGTGTCATAGGATGAAGCGACGCAGGGAAACTGTTAGTGCATCTGATAAGAACTATGCCTATGAATAGACACGAAAATGCTTACGAGTCCACGATCTTCTCGATATTTGAGGATAACTGGCCTTTTTCAGCAAGTTCCCGCGATAATTGCTGAGTCTGTCCAGCTGTTGGCACTTGCCCAGTGAGCAGTAGCCAAAGCATGCTTTCTGCAATAATCTCTTTGCCTCCTGGTGCAGGAGGGAGAATTTTCTGGCATTCTGGAATGCTCAAGCCATGAAATCGAATGCCCTATCGAACATTAGGCCCATAAGCCGGGATACGGGATGACGGTTAGTAAAAATAGTAACCTCATTCGGGTCCAGCACCGACGCATCCCAAAGCATTGCCTTCAAACCGCGCATTCCACCAATTATGTTTTCTATCTGAATGGCGCTGTTGCCTACGGTTGACCACAACAGCCGTAGGACGTACCTTAATATCGCCGACCACGGCTTGTCCATGTTCAACTTTCTGCAGGAAACTAAATTATTAAATATCTGAAGTCAATAACTACCTACTAGTCTTCTGAGTTGATCTTGTTTCGTTGGTATAACTTCCTGCAAAGTTTCTCTTAATGACTATATGAGTTGCTCAATGTCAGAGGGTTATGCTGCCAATTAAGTAGAACCAACATGCGTACTTTGGTCGAAGCAAGTCTTATTTGGGATGAACCAGAAGATTTTATGTGCGCAAATCTGAACAGACGACTACAAGCAAGCATGCTTGAGGAAGGGGTATGTGCCACAAGTAAGTATAATAAAAAGTGGTTGTATGATCATCCGGTAAATTAGGAACCCGATATTTGTTGATGGCTTCCGAGCCAACTAAACCCAAATAACACGTACTTCCCCGTGTGCCAGCACATCCTTCAACGGTCATCACTTACAATGGCGTCGGTCTTTGTCCCGATCGCATACATTTTTATCGTCTTTGGTGGTCTTTTCGTCTTCAGTTATTTCTATCGCAAACATACTTCAAGTATGACCATGTTCTCCTGCACCAGTATATCTATTAAATTTTTGTCATTTTTTTTCTTAGCACAGGCCTACGAACCATACTTTTCTTCGCATCCGGAGCGTAATGCATACATCACTCTTCTCCAGAAAGCTGATCCTTCTGCTTCTCCTTCGCTTCTCAAATCTGCACTCGTCAGGCGTGCTATGGCCGATGTCCAGAGAGTGATTCGCATAAGAGAAGACAAACCCGCCCTTCAGAATCTTTTGCAAAAGGGATCAATTGGTGACGATCTTTGGAATAGTTTGATCAATGCTGAAAAGGAACTGGAAGCTGAAATAATGGAGGTCGTCGCTGAGGCCAATTCATATGTCGAGGGTTGGGGTCAGGTTATCTTTCCAACCGCAAACGAGATGATTTCGAATGAGAAGCTACGTGCTGCGTTTGAAAGCATCTCCCAGACCAAAGCAGATTTGGGTGTGTTCAATTTTATACATAGACAGCAACAGCTGACGCATTCTGTTTTAGAGACGAAATATAACGTTAAAGCTAAGATCAATGGTACTGCAGGTGCAGCATCGACTTCCACCATCAAACCGTCGAATGGCATGACGTCTCCCGCGGCTGGGGCTGAAAACGTTCCGTCTAGTGACGGGGAGGCTCCAACAACTTCCGGAAAATCTGTAAGCCTATACTATCTTTACGGCTTCAATAAATACCTTAACTAACGTCGAAAAAGGGTAAAAAGACCAAAAAGCGGAAGTAGTCTGGTAGCTTCGTGCATGGTCCTTGTAAGATACATAAACCATCCGAATTTATTCTGTTCTACATTTGGGCACTCCTTACTCCCTGGATAATGCAGGTGAAAATACAATGATGAAACAGAACGAAATAGAACGAGATGTACTCTGTAAGCTATAACTATGCATGCTAGTCTGTACGATTAACCTCTTATGACGATTGCCTTTTCTCCTGCCCCGGCTCTTGTCTTTCCAGACCGGTCAAAATGATCTAGACCAAGAGCATCTTCTGGAGCGAATTGATGTTCATAGATAGTATCGTCTATACAATCATTAGTACACTAGCCATGGCTCTGATTAAATACTTACCGTCTTCAATGTAGGAAGGCTGCTTGAAGGTTGATACTTGAATGAGAGCAAAGCGATACTTCGATATCTCCTTGTCCGAAATGCCCATCCGCGCTTGTAGGCGCTTCTTGGTGTCCGCAAATTTTTCACCCTACAGTCCAAGCAAGGTAAAGATAAGCCTACTTGTATCATATGATGTTGTACATACGCGTTTGAGAACAAACTTGAATGGAACACCGTGCGTTCGTGAGAGCTGAGTATAGAAGTGGAAGACACTGATCACTTTATCAGAGTCATCTGCCTCAAGTTCTTCTTGAGGAATTTCCTGTACACCCAGCTGAGTTTATAGCACAGGACTTGAAAATGAAGATGTACTTCAGCATATAGTTCTACGGGCTCAGGAATGTTCCCGATCATTTCTGAGCCAGTGAATTCCTTCTGCGTCTTCCCATCTTTCGAAATTTCAAACAACCGGATCTTCCCAGTTCCTCCTGGTGTCAAAGTCACCAGCTTAGAGAGGTTTTCTGCCAAATCGTGCACGGGACTTGTCTTAGGCAGCAAGAACTGATGTGTTGCTTCTTCCTTGTTGTGGATACCAGTCCAGATGACCTTCAAACTTCGTTTCGTTTCAAGTTCGACGATGCTGACGTCCAACTTCTCGTAGAGAATAACCGTAGTAGTCAGGTTGATGTAGGTGGGAGCCATTATCTCGGCGATGCTCTGATTCAGTGACCTTTTGAGAACGGACTTCGCAGTTCCGTTCGTTGGGTGAGTCGTGGTGAAGCGAAGCTTGATAGGTTCATGCCGTAAATACTCTCCCACTTTTGCTGCCATCTGTAAAAGTATAGTGAAGGGGTCTGCCAGACTATCGAAATAAACATACCGTGTCATAGTTTTGTTTTTTGCTCAGGGTCAGATTGAATTCCGGGTGGTCGTGGTCAACTTCCTCAAGTTTGGGCCTGAATATGATCATGACCCGATTTTGCAGGAAATCATAGAACTGGACGGGGTTTGAATATAGACCTTGGGCCTCCAGATCATGAGTCCTATGAGAGCTTCAGCTTGTGGCGAGAAACGAGTAATGACCATCGTACTCCTTTTCATATAGGTCAAGCTGGAAGCAGATGACATCGCCATCCTGGATTTCACTTTGGGAGAAGGTAAGTTTGGGCTTCATCAGTTCAATCATCCCAGGTTTGATTTCCTAGAAATGATTCTTGAGCACAATGAAAAAAAGAAACAGTCATAAAAAATGGTACTTCGTATAGCTTCAAAGCTGTTCCTGGCGTCCAACGCATTCTCTGATTGATGACGGGGAAAAGATCGCTAACTTTATTTGTTCTTAGCATATACGTCTTTCCAACACCATACAATGTCTGTTTCTGGGCGTCAAAATGTTTCAAGAAGATCATAATGGACTGTGGAGGGGGTTCGGGCTGGAAGACAGTTTCAGGCCACAGAGCTTGTATACACATTATATTATTTTACCTTAGCCGGATCAGGTACCACATCGAGATAAAGCCGAAGGTCGTTTTGCCTGGCTGCCATATTATTTCGTATAACTTCAACGGCTGCAGAGAGGATTAGTTTATGCCGTGCCAAGCAGAATATTGAAAGGCATACTAAGGGTTGGTTCGTTTTCCGGGATATGTGTATCGGGTCGAACGGTCTTATTCTGTCGGTTGACTAAAACCCATAGAAGGATCGCATTTTCAGGGTAACCGAAATGCTGGGCAACACGGCTCTTGAATGTAGCGTAGGTTTCCTGTTTGAGAACGCGGAAGGTCGGTAGCTCAGACGCTGGCCAATTCTTTTCGTCAAATGTCGCAAGGTCGAATCCCTCATGCTTGGCAAAGGTTTCATCGGTGATAACCTATATTAACTATAGAGTTACATGCACATACGCGGAGCTGACGCACGAACCTTTGCCGTAAGGAACAGATGCTGTTCCTCGCGCTCCTTTTTCTTTGCTTCAATTTGCAACCGTTCTTCGTCAAGCCTTCGTTCTAAAAATGCAAAGTACAGTTGCAACGCGCTACTGAATATTGCGGGAAGTAGTCACTTACTCAAGTGCGTTGGTGTATCTTCCTCACCGAATGAGGGCAGCACCTCGTCGATCTTACATTCCCGGATATATACTAACATATATGCATTTGTGAAACGTTTCGTAGTGCGGACTTGGTTGCGTTGGGGAGCGGGAGGAACCCCGTTCAAAGGTTCGCCACCATAGTTTTCTTCTAGAACTTCTCTGTCGGTGACAGGCGTGACTCGATCGTCGTCAAATTTCAGCCATCTTTTATCGCGGTCTGGCTTTATCAGCGCAAAGTAGTGTCCACCATGCAGATCTCCGGAGTGTACAAGAACACCATGCAATCTGTAAACCCAGGGATCCGACCGATCGGCGCTTGGATCCAAGAATTCATCCAAGTCAATTTCGAAGGGAAACTCGTGTCGGTCATTAATCTTCACCATAGCATCACGTTGAATGTCATACTCAAAGCGCTTCAGCTGCAAATGAAGGACTGGGGGGAATGACAAAAAAATGATGCCCTTTTTAGCGTCCTGAAGTCCGAACCCCTCTGCATGATACTTATTCTCCCCTTCAAGCATCTCAACTGCAACGTAGTCTTTGAAAGACTCGTACAAATTCTTCATGTCCTTCACGTTGAGTTGTATATCTATTTTCATAACGTTAGGCCAGTAAACGATCCTTGCATCCCACTTACCATTAAACTCCTCGATTCTAGATGACTCATAATCAACGTTTACACACTTGATATAACTCTTCATCTTTCCAACGAAAAGTTTAGCAATTGCTCCTTCTGCCTTGGTTCCCTTACACCAGGGGTCAAGTCTTGGAGTGAAAGGAAATGAAATGACAAACCTTCATCTTTGATTCTAATTTGTCTTGAAGCACACGATTAAACTCTTGAACATCGTGTTGCAGAAAAGAGTCGAGAGACTTCCACCCAAAAGATTTGGTCAACTCAGTCGTCCCTGTCAAAGGAATAGAGGTAAGATATAAATTGTACACACGCGGCGTACTCACCGACAGGCTGGTCGGATGTTTGGAGGTGGTAAAAGACTCGTTGTAGTGCCAAAGCAACGCTTTCCGTAGGCGAATCATCTTCGGTAGGTATTTGGTAGACAGCCTGAAAAACGATGTTTAGATAAAAGATGAGACTTGCGTGACGGCGTCTCACTTTGCGAAAATAACGGGTGCAGAAAAGAGACTGGAGTAAAGAGTTCATGTAGCACGTAGCGCCCTGATTTTTCAAACCAACGCAGCCTGTTTCCTTCTTGGAATCGTAGCTACAGCATGAAGCGTGAGAACAAAATGATGGCATTGAAGATGATGACCAACTTCACGAAATTGTGCCACAGAACTCCAGTTGGGTCCTCTAAAACCCTAACATAGACAGTAATATCCGCCGATTCATCTTCTATAATAGGCCGCGGCTGCCCCTCCTGAATGCTGAAAAGCTTTCGCAGTTCACTGAATCTAGTAAAACCCCAATCGCACTCCTCAGCGATAAAGCGATGGTGGGCGTCTAAGGTAATACGTCAGCACAATTATGACAAAAAGAAAGAGGATTTGTATACGCACGGCTCACAGTGTACAGAGTAGGATCGTGGATATTTGAGATCACAAGGGCGAACTGCGCACAAGCGTGCCATCCTTCTGGCGCTTTCTTTGGTTCAGCATAGTCCAGATAAACCGAAACGGTATCGTTTGGGGGAGCATTTGAGTTACCAAAGGGGAACAGAAGAATGCGCCTGATAGATTTGTTAATTCTAACACATATTGTTTTTCTATGACCTACCATCTGTGACCGCCACAGTCGAACTCCGGACTTGTGAGCTTCTTATCCAATTTCTTCCAGTTGGTCAGGCGCCAGGTAAATACTTGCAAGTCTTTGACGTCGTGTCCTAAATCTGGCATATGCTTAGCTGCAAAGGCATCATCTGGGTGCGATGACGACACCAGAGTAAGCAACTATCCATGGTAGGAGCAAGCAAAACCCCAAAGGCTTACGATCCGAGACGGAGACTTCGTCTATTTCCATCGGAGGTGCACCATTCAACTTCTCATCTAAGACGTCCATGGTGTCGTTCTGAAGTATCAATATTATGAGAAGGTAAGCGCTTTAATGACAGGATGTGACGGACCATCAAGACGAGACACGTCGAAATCCGAGACTAACGAGAACTTCCACTGCAAATCAGAGAAGCTGTAGTGCGTGATTTGAGCCAAGCGTCCTGCAAAGGCAGGGAACAGTTAATGCCTTCAAGGGAAGCGATACGAGTGCCTTAGTAAAGAAGCGTCGAAAGTCACTCTCGGCTGCGGCCGCCCTCAGGCGGCTTTTTCCGAGCACCGATAAAATTAAAAATCAACCACTAGCACTGTCTTGTATCTCTCTCTTTCAAAGCCATAATCACTATACTATACCTTACTTGACAACCATGCATTCAGTCCTCAGAAAGTTTATGTTACTACACGATCCTTAAATTATCTGGGCAGGAAGATCTTAGCAAAATCTTCATCAGCCTTATGGCTGTCCTACTGTCCTGCAATGAGTCAATTTCGTGTAAGATCAAACCCGAAGGACTGTGATGGCTACGAGTCTCGTTCTGAGGCCACTTAGCCTTACCTCGCAGCTCTTGTGTTTTACCCTAGTATTTGTTCTCCAGATAGTCTTTGGTATCTGTGGGTTCTATCTGTATGGGTGTACAGTACATAGTCCCTTTATTGTATTGCCGTTTGTCGTAGAAAGAAGAAATACTTGTATAGTCACATCTCGAATCGACTCTTTTTGATATAAGGCTTACGAACCTATTTGTCCGCCTAATAGCCCACCTCAACTCCAGTAACAGAGGCCGATCTAGCTTCCACGCTGATTCTGTATCTTTCAGCTCGGAGCTGAAGCATTCAAGCAACGGGTCACGTACAGACAACCTCCTCAAGGCATCTCTCAGGGCTTAGGTTCACCCTTTCCAAAAGTGGTGTCTCCTGTTCGAACCCGTTTTTGCCTCATGTCACCGACTGGATTCTGCGCTCTTCATTTCACCCCTCTCTCCGAGATTCTGCGATATAGGAGCAGAGCAAATTTGGGAGTGTTGAATCCTCCGCCTCCTCTTGCACCACTGGATGAAGAGCTTCTTCCAGCGTATACACGAAAATCACTCGGGCACGCGCAAAACGACATCAGATGACCCGAATCCAACACATCAGCTCTGGCTACCGCCTTCCGGGTCGCGCGAGGATAAAAGTCATCAAAGAGTACTCAAACAGCATCGTGAAGCTAAAACTGGAGCTCATAAAGGTAATGAGGGACAAGCTTCCAACTATGGAATTCGCCGACCAGAAGGTCTTCAACAACCTCATGTTGGACATGCAGACTATCGCTATGCTACTATCCCCTCTGCTTCACGAAAAGCTCCGACTATCGACCATCGTCGTACTCAAATTGCTCCCACAAGCAGCGCTCCACCTCACCCTCATTCCTCCGTTCGTCAGGATTTGTCGAATCGCTATCCACAAAACTATGCAAGAGAGAACCAAAAGGGTCGTAATGCGGTGGGCAGCAATGAACCTCTTAAAAAGAAGGCCTCGGATCCTTCTTTGCGGTATGCAACTATATCACGAACGGATGGCAAATCTCTTCCTGATGGAGGATACGCTGGAAAGCGCGATGATTTTAGAAGCAAGGGCATGGCTGCAGGTGAGCGTAGCCGTGTCAAGGGAAGAGACGTGTTACCAAATGAAATTGCGCAAGCCCAAAGTCACCGATACAAAGAACACGAGCGGGAGCAGGCAAACGAAAGCGAAGACAGAGAAAAAGGGATGCGTGATCAGCACAGGGATAAGTATAGAGATGGAACAAGGGAAAAAGAAAGAGGCAGGCACAAGTTTGAAAAAAGCGAAACGGAGAGACCTAGAGAAAGGGAACGAGAGAGCAACAGGTATAGGCTTGAAGAGAGGGAAAATCAAAGACATAGAAAAGACAGGGAGAGAGAGAGGGACGGGGAAAGGGAGAACAAAGACAGGGAAAGAGAAAGGTCCAGAATTAGAGAGGGGGCGAGAGAAGTGGGTGAGAGGGAGAGGGGGCGGGATGAAAGACGCCGAAAGGCAAGTGACGGGCAACGGGCAATGGAGTATGGATACACGGGAGATGGCGAAAGGGAACGAGAAAGCGATGCAGAGCGCACAGGAGAGCAAACATTTGAAAGCCGGCCGCGCAACATTGAACGGAAAAAAGACGACCTTGTGCAAAGAGATAATGCTCGCTATAGGGGTCATTCCAATGCCGGCGGAGAAATGCAAAGCCATCCGAGAAACTTGTATAGTGACGCGCGGGAACTCGAAAGGCTGGGAGCCGTTATTAAGTCCCAGACTCCGGATCACGGAGGTCTACAAAGCAACTCGCATCGTAAAGAAGATCGTGATGCTGTCAACAAGGAAAGCCAGGATAAAGCTCAGGAGCGCAGAACGCGACGGGAAAGTGAAGGCACAAAACATACAAGTCGTGAAAGAGAAAGAAATAATCAAGGAGGATCTATTAAACATGTTGGCCATCGTGAGCATACGGAACGCGACGGACGTTGCTACAAAGATAGCGATAATTCTCTTGATGATTTGCGTGGGCTGGAGAGCAACAGACAAGGCTCCTTAATGGGCTCTGCTGCACCTCATGCCACCATGTCTCAACAGGCTCCACGGCACAAGGTTCAAAGTAAGCCCATCCTTTTTGTCTTGCGCTCAAGTATTTAATACCTCTTGAAACAGCTTCGTTGCCGCCGCATCCTGTTTATCAAACAGGAAGTACGGATGCAACTGTTCCTATTTTGTCAACATATCCTCTAGAAAAGGGGTCTACTTCTACCGTATCACAGAATATTCACGCTCAAACGGACGTTGCCATACCTGGAGTGCTAAGCAGTGACAACGAGGGTGCAAGGCGCAATGACTATGTTAGTACTTTTATCCCATCCAAGATTCAAGCTTTCACAACCTCTTCAGCGTCGTCGACTCAGGGGCGAAGCACCGGACCGGGACACAGAGCTTTCTTCTCGTACTCCTTCCGCCAATGCCACAGTCAAATCTCAGACTCTGAAAGGTGTTCATGCGACCAGAAAAAAAAGCGAAAAGGTTCGTTTCCTTACACTTGAAGGAGCACTTAATTAGTTGACTGGTGACACTTTCCCTCAGCTAACCCAAGGCCCTTTCATGCAATGGTTATCTACTAAGGAATCTCCTGACAAATTATCTACGCCGGCTGCCGTAGAATTCCAAACTGAGCTGCCCCAGGATACAGGTCCTACTCGGACGAGTGCGCATGCATCTTCACAGGTGGTGTCCACGACGAAAAATTCTCACGTACGTGACATTGCAGGCCAAGCAACTTTCCAGGCGAGTGCAACATGCTCATTATGTTGGTCTTGCTGAACTGTCAGACGGCTAGGCGGAACCACCGACGTCGAGAGCTCGTAACGTGGAACAAAACTCTGCGCAAGATTCCCTTCGTAATATCTCATTGCCTCAGTCATCATACCCAGACCCACAACCAACCCCTTCTACAGCGCAAAATTATTTGCAATCTCGTCCACGACCCGTCATAGAGGATCTAAGTATTCCGGAGGAACCTAAATCTGCGGTTCATATCTACCATTTATGCTTATAACACTAAACTAATTCCTTGTCATAGGTGGAACTCAGAACCATAAAACAGGATGATAAAACAATGACACCTGACATTGGTCCGTCTATCCCACCTGCACCCCAACATGCCATTTCACCAGCTCCAAAATATGTATTACTGCCATCGCTGAAGGCCCGGCAACCGACAGTGAGAATGCCTCCATCTCAACATGGTGCAAATTCTTCGGGTAATGCGCATCTAAATATGCCAGAAATTGTTACTGGGACGAGAGCCGTATCGCTCAAAGACAGGGCACTGGAACCAGGGCAAGGGTCTTTCTTCCCCCATGGTACAGATAAGGCTTCTCATCCAGCGGCCTCTACGATCGGAACCCAACTGGCTTCACAAGACCTCACCAACCCAACGCCATACCAGGATCAATCGAATAATGTGCAGTTCTCTGTACTGCGCACGCCTCAGCCCGAAAAAACGTTAGGGAACATGCCAGTAGGGCCTGCGCGAATCTACCACCATGCAACAACATCAGAACAAGTCCCGCTCTCGGCTAGACAAACTTCGTACGCCAAGGATGAAGTTGAAGGCCTTGCCCCAAGCGCTGTGATCAGCTCTCAATTACAATCGACACATGCACCGCCTTTGACTACCCAAGAATCGCAGAATAGCCATCTTTCAACGGCGGACTTGAACATGAAAGCGCGCTCATATACTCGTGGCTTCAGCGAAGTGCAGGAGATAATTGTTGCGCCCCCAATTCCGGCTCAAGCTTCTTCCCATTCGACGACCACCCTCAATAAGATCGGCATGAAAAGTGCGAGCCACGCAACAGAGGTTCGCGTTCATCTATCTAATATGCTAGACTCTTCAGCAAACACTTCACAGCCAGAACGTGCAAGGCCCGCTGTTGCACTCACCTCGGCGGATGCTCAGGTTGTGTCAAGCCATATTATGGATTCTAGCCGAGAAGAGCCGCGCTCTTGGCTATCAGGGAAGTCATCCACAAAGCCTGAGGTAGCTGCCAACGGTCAGTCATTGCGTACGCTGGGCCCATTGTTTGAGACAGCATCTCAAGTTCGTGTTGCAACAGAAGACTCCGGGATTACACCAACTATCCGTAGCCTCGCAAATACTCGTGAGCTGATTATGCCTGAGCACGGCGTATCTACCACCGCAAAGGTCATCATATCGGACCTGAGGTAAGTTCATGATTAGATCTCTCGGGTCTTAGACTCATCGACACATAGAAAACCAATCGACTCAACTGCACCGACTACTCTAGCAACCGACGGTCTGCCATCACATGGTCATCCAACAGTAAATCAGAAATACCAGAAAGCATTTATCAGTGAAAACGCAGTTCGTCCACAACGCACGCAGAAAGTCGGACTGACAGACGATTACATACAGTCATCTTATTCATTACCCCCTTCTTACCAAACTTCGAGATCAACGCATCTTAAAGAGACCATCGACTACCTGCAACGTAATGACACGAAGACAGCTATTGAGACATTGGGGCCATCGCTTGCATCCGCACCGATCGATCGTCGCGGAAGCTTTTCAAATCCTCAAGCCACACTAAACAGTGCAGAGCATCATCAAACATCTTCTCTGATGATGGCGGACGTCATGCTGACTTCGATTCAACCCCAGAGCGAAGACCCCCGTCCGGATCGTGGTGTTCGGCCTATACCTCATGAACACGACGTGCCAAAAATCCCCACGGTAGCAGTGACTAAGGATAGCAGTTCTCATACACAGTTTCTTCATTTACACCAACACCCCCTTCCATCAGAAATTCAGTCTTACGAAGATACGCAGAAAGGTTCTAGGGCAGTGGCCGACAGTGCCAACCCCACCCTGCGTCATGAGCAAACAAAGTATAATGCACCGGTTACTTCGACCACATCGGTAGAAGTACATAAACAACGACTAGTTACACAAGCCATCCCAGATACATCTCGAACGATCAAGCTTGTCCATCAAGTAGCCGATTATCCCAATGAGCCTCCAAAAGGACCTAGCCTACAGCCCCTTCCCGTAACAATTGACAAGCAGTCACAGCTACGTCATAATCCACCCTTGGTGTGTATTGAATAGCGTTTTTCATTCTTGGTGGATCTGCGCTTACTACGCATAACTTTGCAGCTTACAATTGATGGAACGAACCGACTTAATCAAAACAATCTGAATGTTCTAGCCCCGAACGCAGATCACGAAACGCGAGCTCAAGAACTAAGAACTTTTTCTGCACGAGACCCAGATCTACGCCACCCTCGCCCTTCAACCGCAATGGGCTTTCGGCAGGGCAATGCTGAAAAGGGTATGCCATTTTCAGCCTCAGCCTTTGGCCAGCTGTCCGCACACGCAGCCAGTAATCCGAAGTTTACACGCCAGTTCTCGGATGACCCGAATGCGAAATTGGCTTCCACCATACAACGCCCATCCACTGCTGTAGGGTCAAGACATCAGCGGCATGATAAGACATATTCACTGGATTATCCACCAGTGGCAGCACCGGGCGCGTTGAGGCAACATCTCGAGACCTTGCCTGCATCTCAACAAATGAATACTTCAGCAATCGATCATGATGCTCAATCAGGAAATCAGGTGAAGGCTACCCAGTACACGAAACGAACTCGGTCGACATCAAATACACAGGAGGCCGAGCCGATGAATCGAACAACTCACAAGCAAGAATCACATTACAAGATTTCAACTCATGAAACTACAGGTGGGCATCTTTCGCCACCTGTACAAGAAACTGTGGACAGGCCCGTCTTTGCGAGCGCTGAAGTTATGCTGGGGTCCAAGAGTGACCACGCTGAATCGATACTTGCGAGTGGGGACTCCCGCCAGATCAGCTCCAAGACTTTTTCCAATCCGCTCCCAACCCCATCCATAAACGCCACGGGAAATCTAGTTGAAGAAAAGTATAGAACTGCAAAGCAATCGCAGATCACGAATTCATGGCATCCACGGATTAAAGATTCACTATCAGCAGCAAACAATAACAGCTTGGAGAGTCAGTTGCAGTATATGATTTGTCACAAAGTTGCTTACTGTGTTTAAAATCCAGAACCGAGGACGAATGTATTCCACGACCGCCGTCCGAGCACCCAGCGTCATGAGGACCTCGACAAGCCTCCTAGAACGACAGATTACAGGGGTGTCTTGAATCAGGAACTGCAGAAACGGACAGAAGACGAACTTCGTACGGCTGAACCTCGAGGATATTACCCACCTATCCAACATGCCAAGTTAGCCGAGTTACTTTCATCTCCACTTCCGTTAAAGGATTTAGCGATCAGTAACAACACAAGCGCCATCCCAACACATTCAGCTGAAATATCTAGTTCCCAGACCTCCTCCTTTAACTCTTTCACCAAATTGGACTTGAATCAGGTTGGAAAGAGTCACCACTCCCCTACCAAACCCCTTCACAATGTTGACTTTCGTGGGAGCACAACGGATGCCACGCATCCTAAAGTCACTAACTCTCAAGAGCCATTAGTACCATCCAGCGCCGTCCACACAAATTTACACATTCCATATAACGGTAAAAGCTCTGGTTCAAATACTGAATCACCAAGCGAACTTCCCAATACTGTCGAACCTCAGGCATCCTATCCTTCTACTCCATCGCTTTCACAACCGGCATGGAATGAGCTTAAGAAAATATCACCCAAACAACAGCCCCTCCCCGTGGGCACAGGGCCCGCTTTACAAACAACCACGTCACAACCCGCACCGTCAACTCGAAAACATCTGAATGTCTTGATACCTCTTGGGAGAACACTCGAAACTATTATCACTCCCCAAACACAACCTCATCCTGAGACTTCTACACAAATAACCGCAGCTACATATAATTCAGATTCATCAACCGACATGATGTCTCGCCAGCAAGTAACAGACTCCATTCAAGACTTGGCCTTCGGATCTTCAATGGCTCATAAGCGACCGGAAAAACCAGCCCGTAAGCCATCCGAGGAGTCCGTCCTTGCAACACCCTCTTCTATAGCTCCCTCGATGTTGAAACCAACTGTATCCCAAACTTCGATCCCAGTATCGCTCTCTTCGCAGAAGGAATCCAGAAAACTGGGGTTATTCAGCATCTTCAAGCCTAAGACTACTCAGCCATCGTCGTACCACAGAGAAGAGGATCCCTCAACAGAGCATAGAAGCCGCAAAGAGTCGAGAACAAGCACTAACGACCTAAAGGGGAAAGATCAAGAACGAGAGAAAGTTTCCTCGCTGTCTTCGCGTATCAAACTTCCTCCACCAATCACTATTCCTGTAACGACTAATCCATCAACCAATCGCAAGAGTCCGAATTCCAAAGTCTTCACTCCGTTTCGCTACTTGACCACGAAAAGACATCGAACTGTATCAGCGGCATCTATGGAGGCTCAAGATGGGACGGCGGTAAGAGGCAATCCCATATTTTTTTCTAGCAGATGTTGAGCAAAGACTTAGCCCAATACCGTTGTTGGTTCGCCGACCGCTTCAATTCATAGTTCCCAACCACCACTACAGCCACCACCACTGCGTGATCCATTCATTGCAACCCAGGAATGGAGAAAGCAAGAAGTGGCTGAGGCAAGGGAGGTTTCTGGAGGTAAACTAAGGAGGGCTAGACCAGGGGTTGTATTCGATGTGGCTGAAGATCCTCCCGAGGATCGAAGACGGCGAACATTGCGATCCAAAGGACCAAGTCGTTCGACTTGACATATACTGTATTGTTCAGTCTTATTGTACTATTCTATTGTCGTTATAATAGTTAGGGTATATAATTCATACTGCACTTATCGCCATGTGGCGCATTACGTAGTAGCTGTGCAATCACACGTGATACTCAGCGGGCGCTGCCGCGGTGGACAATGGGACAAACTTGCATTGCTTCCTCCTAACGAACTGCGCAATGTCCCAACGAAAATCTGCCACGAAACCTGACATTTCTCAACCTACTCCGACACAGCATAACGCTGATGCCCTTTACCAGTATCAGAATACAGATGGCCATTTCTCTCTTGTTAGGTATCATTATTATCAGTGTGCTTCCTCGCTCAACTCTTATACTTCTCATACTTTAGGAATTTTCGCCTGGCAGACCTTGTTACGATCATGAATGGTGTTTGTGGATCATTTTCCGTATTCTCTTCGGCACGTTATCTCATCACCGACGACGTTGACTATCTGTGGTCCGCTATCGCCTTCCCACTGGCTGGGCTCATGTTCGATTTCCTAGACGGAAAAGTCGCAAGATGGAGGAAGTCGAGTAGTATGCTTGGCCAGGAACTAGATAGTCTGGCTGATTTGGTACGTCCTACTTTCTTATTTTCCGTTCTCAATCTATTTCTGATTAATCATGCAGATTTCATTTGGCGTCGCACCATCATTACTAGCATTTGTCGTGGGACTACGTACGTATCTCGATACAGTGGTGCTTACAGGTTTCATATGCTGTGGGCTTGCCCGACTTGCTCGTTTCAATGCGACCGTTGCTCTGGTGCCCAAAGACGAGGCAGGCAAATCAAAATATTTCGAAGGCCTACCTATTCCTTCCTCGTTGGCGCTTGTATCTGTCTTGGCATATTGGGCGAAGAAAGGCTGGATTGTGGGTCAAGAGGGCATTCCATGGGGTACGGTCACGCTATGGGGCAAGGAAGGGGGTCGGGGAGAGTTGCATGTAGTCAGCATTGTGATTGGGTTCTGGGCAGCAGCAATGGTCAGCAAGACGTTGCGCATTCCTAAACTTTGAATGGCGGACAATCTTTGCATACTACTTACTGTCTAATAAATAACACAGTCAAACACGCGAGAAACGATGCACGTGCCACTTATTCTTTCCCCTTTAACGCGTCCCGTCGCGTATCCCTTGCCTATGGCGTCTATCCACGACGTTCAACGACTTTTCCTCCAAGCCATATTCTCTCGTGGATGCTTATCAGTAAAGCTTGCTCAAACCCTTTGGGCTAAATCAGTTTCTGCTGTTCAAGGTGCCTTGACAAAGATATAACAGCCTCCGATTGTCCTCGCTCATAAGCAAGCACAGCGGCCAATCCGGACCTTGATATACCTTACTCTGATAACAGAGCGTCTTGGGACAATTTTTTGATGAAGCTGAACAGGTCGCTAGACAGTTTAGACTTGGAGTTCCGCCACTTTCACGACGAGAGTTCTGGTAAGGAGATCTATGCCCTGGTAGGTAGCCTCGCAGTGCCCCTCAGTCTCCGTCCATCGATTACTCCAGGTCAACCGCAAAAGCGACGAGGTAGCACAGTTAGCAACGGAGTACACTCCCGCAGAGATCGCGTATTTCAAAGCAATCGTGAGCAACCATCAAGTCAGTCATTATAAGCTCAACCCACAATTTCACAGATTGAACTTGTCATGCTCGCCCCACGAGAGTCATTTTGTGTAACTTCAACCGCTGCCCTCCGGGAAGTCAGTGCGATACGACCCAAGCTGAACATGACAAAAACTCAAGCCGAGGCTACCTTGGGCAGTTTTGTAGCCAACAAATGGCTGGTTAAGAGCAAGTAGGTCTTTCAGCCTTCTCAGCCTTTATGGTGCTAAACCACTTTGCCCCAGGCAAGGCCGTTATTCGCTTTCTGCGCGTTCGTTGCTAGAATTGCTCCCGTACCTCAAAACGGCGTACCCAAATGAAATTATAGAATGTACTATCTGCATGGAGGTCAATTAGATGCTTTTTCTCTTAATGTGACCGACTGATTCACTCTTTGACTTTCAGGTCCTCACTAAGGGAGTTGCATGCCACACAAAGAACTGCAAGACGAGAATGCATTATCATTGTTTCACGAACTTTAGACGCCGCCACAATGCATGCCCATCATGCAAGGCTCAGTGGCCTGCAATACACAATGAGAAACCTCTCATTCCTGTTGGGGAAGGTGCGGCTAGAGATGGAGATGACGTCAGGAGACGTGACAAAGAAGATGAAGGCGATGAGGAACATGCTGGATCACAGGACGAGGCTGAAGTCAGGGCGACACAACCTCTACCATCGCAACCCAGAGCCCAGAGGAGCCAGCCAAAAAGAAAGAGCCGAATAACATGAACTTCATACGTTACTAGGGCCGCCGTCGAATCGCATGTGCAACACTATTCGAAGGCGAGATGCCGGCGTATATTATGTTCTTAGGTTATTGTTTATGCCGACGTAGTATATTTCAACAGTATATTAATCTATCGCTCTGTCATTCTGAGCTATGCTCGTGTCTAGCTTAGATGGTTCAACTTCACCACTCTCCTTGTCCCTTCTATCCGTAAATCCGAACTCTCCCTTACCCCAGTATTGCTGGCGCCGCTTATCCCTTCGCCCCTCACCAAATTCATCATTCCATTTTCGAAGTTCGGCGAGACTGCCGAAGGACTCCGAGGAAGAGGGAGTTATCTCTTTCAGGGCCTTGACAAAATTATGAGAACGAAGGACACGAGTATGTTGTTCAGATGAAGATTCGATCGATGGAGATGGAGCGGGCGTGGGTATATCAGCGGAGGATGGCGACTGCAGCTGTTCATCCGAGGGTGAGTTGCTGGAAGAGAGCGGCTTTTGACTGTCAACCGCATCCAATGGCGCAACTGTTTCAGAGGTAGGAGGAGATGCGAACACGTTTTGGATGGATTTAGGAGGGGTCGTTGATATAGCTTTTACTGAGACTGAAGAGGTGGACCAAGGAAGCGATACGTTTTCCTTGATAGCGTCCAAAGCTGCTGAAACGCACAAATCTAATAAAAAAATGAGGATCATGTTTCCAAATCGAGAAATGACTAATATATAATTTACGTTTAAGGTCCGAGCCAGAGAAACTCTCCGTCTGGGTCGCTAAATGATGGATGTCGAGGTCATCGGCCAACGCCTCATCACGAAGGAGTATCTTCAAAATTTCTAGGAAGCCTAATGAGTTAATTGAATTGGTCAAAAAGCTTCCACGAACCTTCACGCTCGTTCACACCAGGAAGATCTACCAACAGACGACGAGGTAGGCGGCGCAAAACTGCATCATCCAGATCAAATGGCCTATTGGTCGCACCAATGACTATCGTACTGTTCTCTTTCGAAGACCTCAGACCATCCATTTCCTGCATAAATTCGGTGATGACGCCCCGATGTGCAAAGGCGCCACCACTCTCACGCGTCGACATGCGAGCACCAAACAGGGCATCAATTTCATCTAGGAAGATCACACACGGTGACAGTTTCCGTGCCAATGAGAAGACCGCCTTAACTAGTTTCTCTCCCTCACCCACATACTGCAGCACAAACTTAAGTTAAGGTATCGCACGTAGATCAAATATCCAACTCACCATGTCCATAACATCGGAAGGAGAAATCGCTAACATTCTGCAGCCCGCCTCCTTCGCCAAAGCACGAACAACGAGCGTCTTTCCTGTTCCTGGTGGACCAAAGAGGAGACAACCAGTCATAACATGCTGCTTGAGAATGCCTTGTCTGAATGCCATTGGGTGTAACAAAGGTAGAGAAACTATAGTCCTGACAGAGTCAATCGTATGGGGGGGAAGGTGTACTTGATCGAAGGACGTCGGCATTAAAGCTAGTGTGATATCAATATTCATAGAACACGTTTATATCAGAGTAAGATTTTCACCTGGGTCGACGATGCAACCAAGAAGTCTTTGTTCATGAGAGTCAAGATCTGCATCGTTCATGACCCTGTCGACCACCTCGTCATATCGCTCCCCTTGTTCAGCTGACTGAGAGGCCTCGTCAGTTCGCTCGAGCTCTGAGGCAGATCTGTGCGCTGAGAACGCTTCTTTTAGCCAAGTAGTCCGTAGTTCCTTCCCCGAACGATGCGCAGCCCAGGCGTCATGCACGGCCGACCAAGGCACAACAGTCGGCTCAAGCGTTGGCCTCGAAGAAAGGTTAGGTATATGCGTAGAAGCGATAGTAGTCCCGATAGCTCGATCAGCTATCCGTCTAACGCTTGACCAAGCTGTTATTTTATTACCCCAGTTGTCCCACATTTGTGAACTGCTAGCTTGTGAGGGCTTGTCTGAGTCCCCGTGTCCGGTGGTATCTGTTGAGTGCACCAATATAGCACTCTCCTCATCCATGACACCACCGGCTGCACCGATCCCCATGCGCATGGTAAGCTCGTTGACCTCCCTTCGACGAGATACGCGGGTAGCTTTTTCTTTGGTGATAGAGCGTTGTCTAGGAACTAAGACGGAAGTCCGAAAGAATGGGAGATTACTCTGGGTATTATGAGAAATTCCTGAGAGCGGGTCAGCTCCTGGAAACCCAGGCAGCCCATTCGAACCAATGAAAACAACCTCAGGCCGCTGATTGCTTTCGTTGTGATCGTCGGCAGTCGAAAGTTTAGGGAGTTCCTCGATAAGGGCCGCGTCACCACTTTCCCACTTTTTGAGCCGATCCCGAAACCGTTTTTCTCTTGCTTTTTCGGAGAGCTCGTCTTCACCCCAGTCTGCTTTTTCGTTTTTTGGCTCAGTTGGTAAATGAGCAGAGGCACTCCTGTTCATGAGCATGTTGAGAAGACCATTGCCCGAGGAACTATGGGGAGGCGTTGGAGGGATTAGTGAAGGGGTCATTCCAAAAATTATTGTCATAGGATTGCTGACTGGCGAAGATGGCCGCGAGATTGGGCCTCTTCGCCGTTCTCTAACAGCAGAAAGGAGTGGTGGAAACCAGGATGACGAAGATGCAGCGAGAGTGGTAAAGTCACGAATATATACCAATCGAGGACGACTTTTAGATGAAGGAATTAGGACGTCCGTTCTTGAAGGGGTGTTGATCAAGGCATCAAAGAATATTTTGACTCTGCTCGGGCTAGTTGGCCGGCGAGGGGGAGATGAAACCATTGCTCGACCTTGCGGAGTGAGGGTAGGAATAACTGCCAGAGTCATTTTGGGAGGCGGGAACATGGGGAAGTCGAAATCTTCGCCTTCGTCTGGCATTGCAGCGCGAGAACTGGACGGTTTGGGTGCTAGCAAAGACGCTGAAGGGAAATGCAGAGGATTTTTAGAGAGAGAGAGGGCGTTGGCGGCTGGTCCATATATAAGACTGGTGTATAGATAGTTGGTTATGGCAGAGCTCACCTGGTCCAAACTGACCCCACTCCCCGGCAGCAAGATGAACAGCGTCCAGCACAAGTACTTCGGCACCCGTACGTCGAGCTAACTCTTGTACGGTGGCATCAATGACATAGTCGCCCCCTTCGATTGGGCAGTAAAGACCAAGCGTAGGTTCCGTTGGAGAACCAAGAGGCGATGCAAATGCAGCACGGTGCTGGGTTTTAGGATGTAATGTGATCAAAAGTTTATTAAGTGCATCCTCAAGGTTTTCTGGAGGGGGAAGAGTAGATATATCCGGTGGTTCTTGCTCAGGGTTGGGCGACGAAAGTATGTCCAATCCGTTAGGAAGCTGGACAGGATCGGGCTCCTTGGCGTTAACGACAGCTACTCTAGTTCTACGCAGCTTAGATTTTTCTTGATTCTCTTCTGCTGGGTCTGGAGCATCGTCAGCGCTGTTTGGATCCTCCTGAGGTGAACCCGGGGAAGAGGTAACAGTGGTAGAGAAGAGTTTTCTGGTAGATTGAGGGGCCCGAGCAGTACGACGAGGACGAGAAGGTAACGAAGAGACGACTGGGTTCTTTCTAGATGCAAACAAGAGAAGATGTGACCCACGGAGGACAGCTGGAGACCGCATTCAAGGCAAGGAGGCTGTAGCAAGTCACTTTCCACAAGAAATGCACCTCACGTGCTTGTTAGAAGTAAAAAGGAAATACTAGATGTACTGTAACGAGTGTATGCTATATCCCAGAAAACTACCGGCTCTTTCCCTCCTGCTCCTTCCTTGCCATTGCTCGTTCAGCGAGGTCTACTCCAACAAGGATCTTTGAAGCTTTCCATAGCTGTACCACATTAATCACGTTCTTCAAAAACCAGATTGGAAAATTCGCCGCAGCCAAGACTTGCGCATAAGTCAATTCAGAAAAAACAGAGGGCAGCCCCATAGGTTCTTTCATCCATTTCATGAGATAAAGCGAAACGTAGAACAGCTCGTTCCCAGCGCATACAAAGAAAAGTGTCCGCTATCCCCCAAAAAAGACAATAACGTCAGCACCACGCCTGGGCATACGACCGCTTGCACATACAGAATCGTTGTAGTAGAGCCATAGAATCCGGCTTACGTCGCTTGTGACGAGCTTATGACTTCTGGAGCCTGTTACAAGAGAGCTATTACAGACGGTCAACAATATGTCAGCCAGCTGTTTATCAGACCGAATACCTGTACATATGCATGTAGTGACTACTGAAGTCGAGCGCAATCAGAAATTGGAATAATATAGCAAATTTTGGATAAGCGGAGGCCAAATAGCAAAGCAAGCATGACGTTGTACATCTGTCCTTCCCGCCAGGTCAGCATTGCCATACGGTGGAGAACACAATTATGTTGTTGGATATACTGACCGGTCTGTCACCATATCTAGAACAGCTCCGAATTTTGAGGTTTGGTTGAGCGCGCGAGCAGCCTGTCCATCAACCGCATCCAGCAGACACGAAACCACATACGCAAGAGTGCAGTACTTTGGGTGATAGCTCATGAAGTGTAACGACAAGCCAGCGAGAATAACGCGTGCATACCCTAGGCTAAAAGTAAGTAGCACCTCAGAACTCAGATGTGAGTGTCATACCAATGAGATTGGGTACGAAAAGAAAGACATTTTCAGAATATGTTTGAGCTGTGGCAAGGTCCACAGCGACTTTCGCATCGACTACTCCAACAGAGTGGCCTCGCCGCCGTTTTTGAGAATGAGAATTCGACATTTCGGACGAGAGAAGAAGAGACGCGGATCGGCAAGTTGTGATAATCCTTGGTTTACTGTAGCGCTTTAAAAGCTTAGCTTTAACACTTTACGCGTCGGCGCCGTCGGGGTACGCCGTAATTTTGATGACACCTCCAACTATAAACAAAGTTCTTCATCATAATAACACACTGCGGAATCCTTGACGCAACGTTCATAACACGAGAAAGATGCAAAAAACTGCTGCGCATTACTAGCCTTAGGAACAGCCATATTTTTTCAGAAGAGCTATCGCGATCGCTACAATGACAACGCAGAATCTACCGAAGTACTGTCGGAAAAATGCCTTTGAGCATATCAGTGGTTGCGACAGAATATCGGGTTATAGCAGCTGATCAATCAATGCAGACAAGCATATCAGTAGATTTTCATCCCATATCAGTAGTTTATTAGCACTTATGTACATGCTAATCGTCTATAGGCTCTACAGTCTTCTGAAAAAGCAATTTAGCATATAAGTGATTACGACAAATTATTGACTGCAAGCCAAACATACCAGTATTATTATGTCATGTCAGTGAGTAATTAGCACTAATGTAGGTGATAAACAAGTTGCCAGACCTCATCTAAAAGTAAAAATTTCAAGCAAAAGTTGGGTCGCTATATTAGGTTCATAGGGACCATTAAGTAAA